>JAQZBX010082238.1:0-13553 GCA_029593785.1 Cabassous unicinctus | reverse complement strand
AAATCTAAGTCTGGAATTCTCCTTACTTATTCCCTGCATTATTAGCAGTATCAAAGAAAAATAATAATTGAGCACTTCCTAAATGGGGCTAAATACATTGTCTTTTCACCCATCATCTTTTTGAATCTTTACAGCAACCCTATGGGGAATATCATTATCCCCATGTTATAGGTGAGGAAATTGAGGCTTAGCTGGATTAGATTAGGTCCCTCACCCCAGCCTGTCAAAGCCATCTCAAGGTTCTTATTCTAACACATTGGTCTAAATTCTCTCTTCACATTTTAATCCTCTTTCTCACCACACGTCAGCTTCTCATCACTCACAGATGCGATTCTGCAGCATGTAAATCCTCTTCACCAGGAAAAATACGTAGAACAGAAAGAAGCGTTAGCACCTACTCAGACCACTGGAGACCTCCGTCCATGATGCACTAGCCAGCATTTTGGGGCTACATCTGTGCGAACAACAATGTACCCATCGGCATGGACACATGTCCCCCTTTTGTCTGCAAGGACGTCAGGGGACCCTTGGTCAATGCCAAGCCAAAGTCGCTGCTTATTGTCCCCTTTCTGGAGTAAACTGATCAAGAGAATGAGCTCTGTCTGGAGCCGTTTGCTCTGAGGGACTCTGCCGTCTCCCAGAAACCACCGCAGCTGCCAGGGATGGCCACTTCAGCACATCACAGACCATCCTTGTAACACGTTGCCCTAGACTTATCTGGTACCAACATCAGTCTTGCTGATTTATAGTTTGCAGAGTCCAAATTAATATGTGTTTCTCTTTCCAATTTTGGCTACCGCTCTTGCTCTCTCTGACTGTTCAGAGATCATTTTAGGTGCGTAAGCAATCTCGTTTGTTTTCACCCTAATTTGCCCGAGCCCGAGAGACCTGACAGCTTCATCTCTTTCATAAGCCTTGGGTCTCCACATACCTGCCTTTCCCATAGCTTCTCTGCAGAAAACACTGAGCAGGCTATTCTGCTTTCTCTCTGAAATCTATCAACATTATGTCACTTGCCCCAAGGAGCCGGCAGATTGCTTCCTTGTTCTTCTTGCTCAAATGAAACTTAAAACCCCCCTTGTAATTTCCCTTCATATTTTCCTAATATTGAGCTTTGCATCCTTTTCAAGTCTCAGCTCATTCTGGGCGGTACCTTCCTGACACCTTAAGCTCATAATTGTACACTAAGTGAAGGTTTGTCCCAAAACTCTGAATGCAAGGCTCGCTCATAAGTCATGTAAAAATTCCAGCATCTAGAGGAAATATGCTGTCAGTCAGAATTCCCTTTTTGTGAACAGGTGGACCACCTCCATGCTGAATTCAAAACACATCAGGTATGAAATTGCTGTTCTAAGAACTCTCTTGGTACACAAAGACCCTCTTCCTCTGCTTTACATCAAAGAGACAGATGCCGCAGATCCTTCCAGGAAACAGAAAGAAATCAGGGTCATGAATTGCACTCATAGAATCCGATTTTGAGTTGAGGGCTCTTTGCAGCAGTCTCGGCCAATTCTCAGGTAAGCTGTGGAAACAAAGCTCTCTGGTCCCCTTCCAACGTCTGGCTAAGAAGTCACCCTAGAGGATCTTTCCATGGATGGAAAGACGTCAGTCAGAGCATTCATTGCCACCCTTTTCTTCCAGGAGCCTGAGCAACGAGAAACACCACAGGCCACTGAGTACAAGAGCCTACGCATTTTGCTAGGAAGTGTTTTATTCCAGAAAATGATGTTAAGATTACTACTGTTTCTGACTCTGTCTTATCATCAGCCAAATGCAAACCCAGGGGCTTGGGGATGGTGAGTCACTTAGAGGTCACCTTTGCAGCTGCACAGTGGAAAGGTCTCCAGCCACGGAGGAGGCTGTGTGCACAGCTTGCTGCAGGAGCGCGGGACCTCCTCTCCCCAGACGTAAGGTCAAGCTTGTGTGCCATGACCAACAGGGTCCGCTAGATCCAACACTTGTTCATCTTAAGCCATGAACTCTCAGGGCCGTAGCAGCCCATACGTTTCCTCTCCCCCTCCCCTGTTATCCCTGCCCCACCCCACCCCTGGCCTGTATTCCCACACTGGATTTTGCACGGTGGCAGGAAGACAGATGGCCTTTTCCAGTTTGCTTTCTAAGGGCATCCTGTCATCACCCAGAGCAAGAATCAGCTTTGTCCAAGTGCTTGTCCTCCCAGTCTGGACACACAGGCCCGGTCTGCTGTCTGTGCTTCCAGGCAGGACAGGGCCATGGCATTTCCCAAGCACTCACATCTTTAGTTAAAGGAACAGAAATTGTTTTTTCACTGAAAAAACAACAACAAAAAAACCTTTTTCATTGAAGTTCAGTACACATGCAGCAAAGCGCACAAGTCTAAGTATACTTGCCAACAAATTTTCATGGACTGGCCCAGCACCTACTCAAGCACAGAACGTCCCTCACCCCCCAGAAACTGCCCTTCCACCCTCTTCCAAACCTCCCCTCCTGCGTCCAACAAGGGTCAGCACTACCCTGACTCTCCCAGCAGAGACCCGCTTTGCCTTTCTGAGCTCACTATAAATAGACGCACAGAGCGTACCCTCTTTTGTCTGGCTGCGCCTTGCAGCACTGTGTTTGTGGGCTTCAGCCACGCTGTGGTGTGCAGCGGAGCATGGCTTATTCTCACCGCTAGGTAGTTCCATCCCATCGTTGACGTACATTGGGTGGTTTCCTGTTTGGGGGAATGTTCCAGTCTTTTGGCAGTCATACGTACCCAATTCCATTGGCTAAACACCTAGGAGTAGAAGCCCTGGGTCAGAGCGTATGCGCTATGTTCACCTTCAGTAAAGACTGTTTTATTTTAAATTCTTCCTCCTCTTTCTTCCTATCCTCCTTCTTTTTCTTCTTCAAACATCTTTTTAAGAAGGTAAAACCCATGCATGCTAACCTTGCGGTCCTATGTTTACAGACAAGGATAAACCTCCACCAACTGGCCAGCCTGGGAGACCCCCTTGCTCAACCTGGGAGTTCTCCAATTCAAATGTGCTCAGGAAGAGCTCCTTCTCTTCACGTGCTCAGCCTCTTGCTCCCGCTGGGATTCTGTCTGTGCCACCCCAGAAGCTGCAAGCACAGAGACCTGCAGACTGCACTCCATGGCGGCCAGCCCGGGGTGCTCTGCTCCGGGCTCAGTCCGAGCGAGGCCCAGTCCCCCCTAATGGCCCAGAGCAGAGCGCAAGCCACGGAGATGCTTAAACGTGGTTTTCTACACACTGGGGGCAGCTGCAGGGAAGCACCTCGCAGAGGTCACCACTGGGTGTGGCACCCTCGGAGTCCCACGGGCCCAGGCCCAGCTGCCCTGCGCTCCTTCCTGAGAGCCTGGAGGGCTCTGGGGGTTAGCGTTGCCATCCACGACGATGGTCCTGAGTCTGGACCTCGGACCTGGCGGCCTCACTGGAGCACGGACAGCCCAGGGCGGGTGGCTCAGACCAGCTCCTTTCCTCTGCTGCCACCGGTGGGGGCTCAGGCTACATGTCTTTGATGCAGGCGTCAGGGGCTCGAGTGCTGCCCCAAAGCTCTGGAGCTTGAATCTTCCTTCCACCCTTCTTGCAGGGTGGTATTGAGCAAATCACTCAACTACTGTTTCCTCACTTTCTTCTTTGGAAATTTAGATGAAAAATAATGCCTACCACACAGGATGATTGTGAGGACTGTAGGAGACACAAAACACGCCAAGTACTTACCTGCAGAGGTATGGTAGATGCTGTCCATCTCTACAGAGCAATAGACTGAAGGGGCAGTTGATTGATCACGATAGATACAGATATCTGTAATGAGACAGAGAGAGATTCCCTTGGTCATGCAAGTATTTTTACTTTTAATCATACTTGTTCTCTGTCGTTCAGTGACTCTCCTCATGTCTCCCTCCAGTTCATGGCTCATGTCAATATATTTTATCTATAGCATCACAATTACAGAGCACTTGCTTCGCGCCAGGCAATGTCCCCAGTCCTTCGTGTACATTAACTCATGTGGCCGTCACAGTAACCCATTTTACTCGTCAGGAGGCTGCGTCACAGCAAGGCTAAGCGTCCTGCCCAAGGTGACACGGCCTGAGGGTGGAGTCCTCGTTGCCACCCCCACCTGCCCCGACGGCCTTTTGATGACGGCACATCCCCGTCACAGCAGAGCTCCAACCTAGACTGCAAAGAGTGCTCGGTCTCTCTGATCTGGCCCAAAGTTCACGAGCTCGCCTTCAGCCCTGTGAACGCGTGGTTTCTATGGGATGCGTTTTCCTCCAGTGTGAGCGTTCTGAAAAATCCCTGCCTCCAGAATGTTCATGGGGTGGTGACTCTTCACTCCTCCGCTGTCCTCGCTCTCCCCTTCCCTTCCACTCCCCCCTGTTTCTCCTTCTCTCTGGAGGTGGTAAAAGGGGCTTCATAGATTCCCCTGGCATTAGTCCAGAGAACAGCCACCTTTTGGAAGTGCTGGACTCCGGCTGCGCGCTTGGCGGGAATTGCCTTGTGTCGTCCTCACAGCAGCCCTTTACAGGGCACGCCGAGGTTACTCTTGTTTTATAGAGAGGAGGCAGGAATTGAGGTTTAGTTCCTGGCTCAGGCCAAGTAAGTGGACAAGAGAGGACTGGAACCCAGCGCTCTTCAAGACTGGCCAAGGGTCCTCGGCCCAGAGGCCGCCTAGAGCACACGTTCCTTGTGCTGCACGGCAAACCCCTGACCGAGCTCTGCCGCATGCACGCCTTGGAGACCCGGTCTTTTCAACATCACCTTCAGAAAAATGCCATGTGGCAAAATATTAGTCCATGAATCTTAGGCTTCAATAACAGACTCTTTCCTAATAACCTATTTTCTAAATAAATGAAGATTTGGGTTTATTGGCAAGGAGCTGGATCCATAAGAGATATTAAGTGAACAAAGTAGTTTATGAAAAGTCTGTATCATATGACCTTATTTTGTGAAAACAAAAGTTTGCAACTATAGAAATAGGGATGCACTGCATATGTGCTTGTGTGTCTTTATAGGTATTTTAAGTCTGGAATGTTATGCATCTTGACATTGATGGTGCTTTCCTCTGGTTTGTGGGATTCAAGATGATTTTTATTCTCTTTGTTTTATTGTTTTATATAATACATTTGCAATTGGAAATAAAGAGCAATTTCCATTTTAGAAACAAAGTATATGCAAGGAAACTAATTAGACGAAGAAAGACAATATTATTTGAAGCCAAAAAGGGTCTCCTTATGCAAACTTAAATTTGGATTTAAAGTGAATGGGAAATACAATTTTGTGAATGTGACTAATGCTGCTGAATCATATGCTGGGGAGTGGTTGTGTTGGGAAATTTTATGCTGTATGTATTTTACCACAACTAAAAGAGGCTAAAGAGACAATGAAAATTAAATGCAATGCACGATCCTGACCGAAATCTAATAATGGAGAAGAAAAGGCCCAAAAGGACATTGTTGGGACAACTGAAAAAATTGGGATATGGACTGTAAGCTTTATACTGATGTTAAATTTCTTGAACTTGATAGCTGGATGAAGGGTGGTTTCATAAGTGAGCATCCTTGTTCTCAGGAAATGTACCTGGACTTGTTAAGTAGGAGAGGATCGTGATGTGAGCAGCCTGCTCTCAAATGTTTAGGAAACAGACGAATAGATGACAGAGAGGATGGATGATAGACAGATGACATATAGATGATGAATAGAGAGCCAGGTATAGAGAGATGACAAACGTGGGGAAATTCTAAAAGTTGGTAAACCTGGGTGTCTAGATGGGGCGTATGTTGGAATTCTATGTATTGTTTTTGTATTATTTTTGCAACTTCATGTAAGTTTGAAGTTATTTCAGAATAAATGGTTTAAAGAAATTGGGTAGAAAAATTATATGATTAAATGTGTGTGTGACATCAATCCACTGCTTGACTTACGAAGGGTCTGAAAAGAACGCCCTACATCTATGGCGACATGGCCTTGTCAAAACCGCTAGTAATTAGTGTATCCAGAGAGAAGGATGCCCTCGCCGCCGGGAAGCCAGGGTCTCATCCTCGGCAGCTGTGGGTGACCCACACTGCCGAGAGGCTGGCCTACTGCCACCCCAATCTCTGGGGGCACCCTCGCTCCCTCACCAGCCCTGGGAACGAGGGGTGGGGATGGAAACTCGAGCCTCTGGAGCCCACTTTCCAGTCATTGCTCATTCCTTGTCTAAGCGAGCCCTGCGTGTCCTCTACGCCATCGGGGCACAGAACCAAGCACTGAGGCAGCCCCAAGGTGGGGGCCTCTGTATCCGTGGTACCAGGAGAGTCAAGGCCAGTGCATCCCAGACTGTCATGTGCACAAAAGACGCCTGGGGATCTCGTCAAAATGCAGATTCTGATTCAGAAGGCCTGTGGCAGGGCCCGGGACTCTGCATTTCTAGCCAGACTCCAGGAGATGTGCGAACCATGCCTGGAGCAGCCTGGTCTGGTCTGTTGGAGGCTTCTGAGGGGGTGTGGGTCATCAGAGGTGGATGGCGTGGGGCCATCCATTAGAGACCCCCTAGGAGGGGCATGGCAGGAGTGCAGTGGGACCTTCCAGGAGGGGTTATTTAGGAAGGGGAAATTTTAGTGGGGAGGTGCTCAGTAGCAGCAGGGCTGCTGCCACTCAAGTCCAAGGGGGCAAGGAGAGGGAGGGGTTTACCAGAACCCGGAGGCAGAGATTTGTGCAGCATCAGCTGTCAGGAGAGAAGGGGCGACCTGGAGCGAGAGAGTCTAGGGGTAAGCCCCCGCCTCACTCTCCTCTCTCAGCCTCCTGCCAGCTTCCCATGGGTGGGGCCACCCATGGGGCCTACGGAGCAAGGAGCAGAGAGGAGGAGAGGGGAGAGGCGGTCCAGAGGCAAGTGGAGGTGCTGCCTCACCAGCGGAGGCTGACCTGTCAGCTCAGCCCACTTGCTGAAAAGTGGGGTGATCCAAGAAGCTCTGTCAGGTCTCCACAAAACAGAATTGTCCCCAAATTTCTAGCCCATACTTCTAAGAGTTCTAACGTGTGGGAGAGAAGAAAACGAAGCAGAAATAGACCAATGGACAAAAAGAGCTCCTTTAAAGAAGCAGAGACGTCCCTTGTCCCACAGACTTTGGAGCCTACTTGGACTCATCCCCAAGGAGGGGGTGGATTCCTTTAGAAAAGTCTAAGTGACGAGAAACCGCAGAGAATGGGAAGAGAAACCTGAAAATAGAACCAATCTAGAAGGAAAAGAAGAAGCAGGCCCGTGTCATTGATTTCCACATTTAGTGACCACTTGTGGCATGAGGGAAAACAAACATGAACAAATAAGAGTTCCTCAGAACAATTGCAAAAGGCACGGGGGTTGGGGGGGGGGCTATGTCTTTTGGGTTTTTTGGATTGAAGCAACAGGAACAGACCCTGGCTACTTCAAGCAAAAGGTGATTTGTTGAAAGTCTATTGGGAGCTCACAGGAGCCTGAAGACCTGCACAGAAACCAACATGGCCTTCTGGAACTTTCTCATAGAGAAGTAGTATTTTAAAGTATTGTGTCCAATGAAGTTATATGCAAATCAATGAAAAGGTTTCTATGATATGCACCTTTTGAGGACTTCCAAGTCAGTTAAAGGACATTAGGGGTGCTCTTTAGAGGACAGGTCGAGGGTGTCCCCTCAGAGTAAGTGGGAAGCTCCTTAAAGTGAAGAAGGAAGGGTGTTGGGGCCAGCTGGGCTCTGAGGCAGTTTTGAGGGTCCGCAGTGCCACAGGTGTGAATGGAGCCTGGTGGAGAGTGTTTAGCACATGACAAAGCATCTGTACCTGGTCATCTGTCACATGGGCCACATCTCTAGAGAGATGAGATTCTGTCGTTTCTGTTTCCCTGAAAAACCCTGAATAATGTAACAGTGAGGGAGCTAATCCTGAGAGTTTAAATGGCAGGCTGCATGTAACTTCCTAAAAAGGCCAAATAAAACCAAACCAGACAACAGCAAAGTCCCTGGAGTGAATCAAAAAACCTGAGGTACAAAGCTGACTAAAATATCAGAACCACACTTTGTTAGAGATATTACAGCAAACTTCATAGAAAATCAAAGCGGAAAGACATGGGTGCTAACAGGGATTTTGAATTTCACGAATCTTTGCAAAATGTTTGGAATTATCCGCAGCATGGAAAGTCGCAGTGGCGCATTTTAAAAGGCTGAGCTGATGAGCGGCTGGGGTGTTTCCTTTCTGTCATCCATTCACGGCTGCTAGCGCGGGGCACGCGGTCAGGACCCGGCGGAGCCCGCAAGGGGGCAGCCTCGGCTAACAAAGCGAGCCCGCCCGCCCCGCAGCCGCGCGTGAGCAACTAGGAAAAAATCAACGCGATAACCAGGAAGGGAGGGCGGGGAGGGAAACGTCAACAACCTCATTATTCAGCGAAGGCGACATGAAAAGAGCAGGAAAGAAACTATTTTTGTAACATGTATTAGGTGCCAGGCGCTGTATTCTAAATGCTCTAAGGAACAAGACAAAAACCCCTGCCTTGCAGGAGAGGTCAGGACACGGAGATCTGCCTCCACGAGCTTCTCTGCAGCCTCGGCTCACCTACTAGTTGGACATGCCAGGTCCCATCTGGTGCCCAAATTCTCCAGCCCCTCACGAGGATGGCTCCGAGTGGTCAGGGTGAGGGAGAAGGGCGAGGAGGCCGAGGGCTCCTTCCATGCCTGCCTAACGCGGGCACATAGAAATGAACGCCGCGTTTCTGTCATCCTTTCAGATGGGATGCCTATAATTTCCATTAAATACTCTCTCAAGGATCACACGAAAAATTATGCCCAGGAATCTACGATAAAGAAAAATGTTTTACTAACAAAAGGATCCTTTTATACTAAAAATATTCACCAAATTATCCTATCCCTAGAGTCCCACTATTCAACTCCGTCCACTTCCCCAGCGCTTACTGAGCTCCGTCTGCTCCGGGGGTGAAAGGCGGAGCCCGGGGGCGCGAGGGGCAGGATTGGGAGTGAAAAGTCCAAAACGCAAGAGACGCTTTTATAAGCAGCCTCGTAAGAGGAATAAATAAGGTGCGCAGGTCCCGGGTGTCTGCGGTGGGCACTGTAGGATTTTGGTGGTGGCAGAGGGTGGAATGGAGGTTTGAGAGGCCTGAGGGGGGTCTCTGGTAGATGAGGCCAGAGGCAGAGGAGTGGGGCGCGGGGAGGGAGCGGACGGCTTTCCAATGCGGGAACACGCGGCATGGGGTGGGCGCAGGAGGGGAGGTGGTGGTGGGTGGGAAGGAAAGGCTGGAAGGGACTGGAGGGGAGAGGCAAGAGGGGCGCAGAGCCTGGAGCCTTGAACGCGCTGCTGAAGGCTGTGGACGATACGTCCAAGGGCGGACACTTCCACTCCCGCCTCCTTCCCCCAAAGACTGGGCCCTCGTCCCGCCAGCGCTGAGAGCGCCCGGCAGCGCCGCGGGGAGACGTGCGCACCTGCGCCTGAGGGCGTGGCCGCGGGGCTTGGCTGCGTCCGGGATTCCGCAGCCACCGTCTGAGAGAATGAGGACGTGGTCCCCAATGTCTCATCCGCGTAGGACCCAGCACGTTGATGAGAACCTCAGTGTCCCAGCAGGCGGACCCTGCAGGGAGAGCCTGGCCTGCGAGACCTGCATTTTCCTTCCGCTAGTCTGGAGACACTTCGCCATCCGTTCTGACCTTCTGGTCTTGGATTCTATATCAATATCCATTTCACAAATATTAGATCATTGTGAATGATAAGACACTTTCCTGGAAAAGTAAGCTTGTTTGTATTTTTCACATGATGGATAGGCAGGAGCATGTGGCTTGGGACTCAGATAAATGCAGTCAGGAAAACGAGATGAGGATTTTGTCCACACCTGGGGGCACTAATGCATTTTAGTTGGAAGATTGTCTGGGAATTTAAACAGATCATTTGGAGGTATGCGTGGTATATAAAATGGAAAAGTGCATAGAAGAGCCTCAACATTTGTTCCTTTCACCCGGTCTTTACATATATCATTTATGCAGTGGGTCTCAATCATTTTGAAGTAACAGATTCTTTAAAAGATCAAACCAAAACTGAGAACCCTCTCCACCAAAAATACACACATATCAACACACTGCATTCATCTGCAGAGGGATTTGTCAGTCCTGGAACTGAGGAGACCCAGGTTCAAATCTCTTGCCTCAGACCTTTGGATAATAATGAACCTCTGCATTGTCTCCCCCTTAAAATGCGCCCCCCACACACACACACACTTCCTCTTCATTTCTGTGCTTAGTGCACTGGTCATTTCCTAACCAGGCGATGACTTGGAAACCCAAAATGTAGCTGATTTAGTGTTCTGGGGGGGAGGGGATCTTTGAAAGGCTGGTCCCTTAATAGAAAAAGAAGAAAAAAAAAATAGGCTGATCTCTTTTTATCCATTATTTTATTTTTAAATTTTCCTTTATTAGAGAAGTTGCAGGTTTACAGAACAATCACACATAAAATACAGGATTCCCATTACCACCCCACCACCGACAACTTGTACGGGTGTGGAACATCTGTTACAATTGTAGGCTTATCTTTCAGTAATGAAAAATGTCCGTCAGATTCGATTTCTGTCGTCCGTCTTCTGATGTTATAAGGCTCAATGACGTACCAGCCTTATTTCAGGCTAAACCGGAAGCCCATCGCCCTGTGCTCCTGGAACATGGCGGCAACGTCTGCACGCGTTTTGGATCTAATTGTAGGGTCGCTCAGCAGAGCCGTGCCCTGACTCTTAAGCACGTTCGCCTCACATATCCAGCAGCTCCTATCCGCCAGCCCAGCAAATCCTCCCAACAACCCTAAGGCATGGGGGACTGTGGTCTGCTTATTGTGGAAATGGGGAAACTGAGGCACGGGACTGGTGAGCTGCTTTCCCAGAGCTCAACAGTGGGCTACCCTGCCTCTTACATGTGGACAGTGTTACACAACAGACTCGCCCCAGAACAGGAGGGCATGGCTCGCTTCTGCATGCTCCCCTGAAAACTTCCCTTTCGGGGTATTTCCTCAGCTCTCCAGTCCCTTGAAGGCTACCCCAGGCAGAGCCTCTCACCACCCACAGCTGACAACCCAGCTGGCTCCCTACCCCCCTCCCTCCAGCCCCCTCCCCGCCTCCTGGGCCATCACACAAATGCAACTCAGATGCTCATTTCTTCAGCTCCCCCTCCAGCTCACGGCAGGGAGGAGAGCCCCAGGCTGCCATGCAGCCCTCTGCTCCCCGTGTGATGGTCCGCTCCGTCCATCTTGAAAAGTAGGAGCTTTCCCTGCCTCTTTGTTTCACCACCAGCATAAGAGAGAGGTTTAGGGTTTGCAAATAGGAAGAGAAAAAACTTCCATATGGACTTTTACTTTTTCTTTTTTTTCTCAAGATGTATATTTTGTGTTTCTAATTCCCTCTCTTGGCCACTTTTTCTGTATAAACATTTTTGGAGCTCATACTTCCAAGCCTCTGACCCATCTGTTCCTTTGGAAACAAGGTGCTCACCCAAACTAGACCTTCCTTAGATTTCAGAATGTCTCAGATGTCAAGACCTTGACTTTATAAGTAACCCTATAAGCCAGGTCGTTTTCAAAAGCTACCCCCCGCCCCCACGATACTCTAACTCAGCTCAGGGGCTTTGGTGCTGCCTCTGCCTGGACAATCACAGGGAACACGGTGAGCATTTGTGAACATTGAAGAAATCAAAACCCCAGGCAAGCCCATCTTCCGTCTGCACCTCGGTGGGGCCCTGACCCACACCCACCCAACGGTCCATGTATCTGGCCAGATGAACAACCGGTGGTGATTGTAACACTTCTCCTGTAAAGTATGCTGGTAGTCAGACATGGGAATAATGGGAAAATAGAACTATCCTCTCCTTAATGATGATTTGATATCTTCATTTTATTTTCAATAGGCAGGAAAAAAGTAATGCTTCATAAATATCAGTCTTATGGTTCAATTAAAGACACCCCAAATCTGATGATAATTGTTTAATGTATATTTTTGCTCTTTTTTCCCTTCCTGCTGTGTGTATGTTGAGTTCACAGTGGTGAACAGATGGGATATATAGCGGGGGGCAACTAATTAACACTAAAGACAGGGGGACCCATTGTCTTTCCAGAACTCCCATCCATCTATCTCCATTTCTGTCACCAGGGTACCTAGTGGCTCAATTATTGAGTGTTGTGAATAAACAATTACACTAAATAAAAATTGTCTAATGCAGCATGCTACATTGTGTTCAAGAAGCTAAGCTTGAATCTTTTCCAAATCTCTGACGCCTTCTCCATGATTTCAGTTGTTAAAAGTTTTGCTGATAAAGGAGGTGAGACTGCAGGAGATTTTTGTGCAAATGATTTAGTTTACAGATGAGCAAAGTGAGAATTGGCATGCTTTAAATTACATTATGGGCATAATTGTGGCTTCTAATTGTAACAGCCACCTCTAGGATGCTCAGAGGTTTGTGCCAAAGGACCATTCAGAAAGTGCACAGCTCTTAAGCTCATGTCCTATGTAGCATTCTTCAAAGAAAGGCCATCTCCGCAGCCCTGGGTTAGCTCCTGCTTCTTTCTCAGAGCAGCCATTTTTGGTGGAATCGGAGGGAACAAAGCCAGGAAGTTCTGAGCAGCTTGAAAGTTCTCCGATGTGACCAGTGAGTTCGTCTTTGCGTTTCCTTGAGCCGTGGCAGGGGAACTCTGAAAACAGATGCAGTTGTCCCTGCGCCTTGAGTGGGCTGTGATGAACTCAGCTGCGGACCTAGAGAAGACCCCAGTGAGGTAATCCTGACTAGTGAAAGCGATTCTTCAGCTGAAAACACGCTCATTAGAGTTGACCAGTGTGTCCAATGACTGTCAGGCCTACAGCCAAAGCCCTCAACGGTGCTGCGGACAGCCTGGAAGCTTCTAGGGAGTCTCTGAGTTCAGATGTCAAGAAAGTGAGAAAGTGCTTGATTCAGCAGAGGGGTTTCTGCCTCTGCCTAGCCCCCATGCATGTCCTTCCCCATACAGCCGACCCTCGCAGGGTTTTACACCTAGAAGGGACAATGGCGACCAGTCAGAGAAAACCAGTCCCCTCACTCTACACAGGAAAGTGAAGTCCCAGGATGGGAAAGGATTGACTTACCTCAGGTCCTCCTGAGAAAGGATTGGAAAGCTGGGCTTAGGATTCCAGTTGCAATGGTGAGCTTAGACAGAGTCCATGCAATGTGACGGGAAATGCCAGCAGTAAAATGCACGTGCACGCACACACACACACTCACACCCCAGACAAAACGGGGCTGTGCTGAGGAGACAGGGGTCGTTTCCCTTCTCCTCACCCCACACCCTCTCCCGAGCCATACTCTCCATTTTCACATGACTTTGTGGTTTGGGTTTGCCTGTCTCCAGGAAGGAATTGCCCAATAGCACTAGCTACCATGTCCTGAGTATTTATTATGCATTGGCTTGCTGACCCAGTGCTTTTCAACCATTATTTTATTTAATCCACCCCAGAAAGCTATTGTTTAATCCCACTTTGCAGGGGAAGAAACAGAAATCCAGGGGAGTTAAGTAGCAACAGCTGATAAGTGGCGGAGCTGGGATTCAAGCCCAGCA
>JAQZBX010082237.1:0-13553 GCA_029593785.1 Cabassous unicinctus | reverse complement strand
CTATCTTTTGAAGTGATTTTATTAAAAAAGGAGGCTGTATTTTGTCAAATGCTTTTTCTACAGCAATGGAAATGACCACATGATTTTTTCTTTTGTTCTCTTAATGTGGTATATCACATTGATATATTTTCTTATGTTGAATGATCCTTGCATACCAGGGATGAAATCTACTTTTTAATGATGTATAATTCATTTGATGTGTTGTTGAATAAGATTAGCTAGTATATTGTTGAGGATTTTAGCATCCAGGTTCATGCGAAAGATTGGTTTGTAGTTTTCTTTTCTTGTGGCATCTCTATTTGACTTTGGCATTAGAGTAATCTTGGCATCATAGAATGAGTTAGGCAATGTTCCATTCCCTTGTATTTTTTGGAAGATTTTAAGTGGGATTGATGTTAGTTCTTTCAGAAATATGTGGTAGAATTCACCTGTGAAGCTATCTGGTCCTGGGCTCTTCTTAGTTGGGAGGTGTTTGATGACTAATTCAATCTCATTATTTGCGATTGGTCTGTTGATTTCATCAATTTCTTCTTTTGTCAATGTAGGTTGCTTTTGTGTTTCTAGAAATGTGTCCCTTTCATCTAAGTTATCCATTTTTGGCATACAATTTTTCAATGTATCCTCTTATGATACTCTATTTCTGTGGGGTCAGTAGTGATATCCACTCTCATCTTTTAATTTATTTATTTGAATTTCTTCTTCTTTTTTCTTTGTTAGTCTATCTAAGGTTTTATCAGTTTTATTATTCTTCTCTAAGAACCAGATTTTGATTTTTTAAAATTTTCTAGTATTTCTTTAATTCACAATTTCATTTAGTTTTGCTTTAATCTTTGTTATTTCCTTCTTTCTACTTGCTTTGGGATTAGTTTGTCTTTCTTTTTCTAGTTCCTCCAGGTGTGCAATTAAGTCTTTGATTTGAGCTCTTTCTTCTTTTTTTTAATATAAGTATTTATGGCTATAAATTTCCCTATCAATACGGCTTTTGCTGCATCCCATAGGTTTAGATTTGTTATTTTCTCATTTTCATTTGTTTCAGGATAGTTACTCATTTCTTTATCAACTTCTTCTTTGACCCTCTGATTGTTTAATAATGTGTTGCTTAAGTTCCATATTTTTGTGCCTATTCTGGTTCTCTGTCCTTTATTAATTTCCAGCTTCATTCCACTGTGTTTAGAGAAATTACTTTGTATAATTTCAATCTTCCTAAACTCATTGAGACTGTTCCCTGACCTAGAATATGGTCTAGCCTGGGGAACGATCCATGTGTATTTGAGAAAAATGAATATCCTGCTGTATTTGGGTGTAATATTGTATATATGTCTATTAGGTCCAGAATCTCTAATGTATTATTCAAGTTCTCTGTTTCTTTATTGACCCTCTGTTGAGAGATTCTGTCTAATGGTGATAATGGTGAATTAAAGTCCCTCATTATAATTATAGAGGCATTTATGTATCCCCTTAGTTTTGCCACTGCTTACCTCATGTATTTTGGGGCACCCTGGTTAGGTGCAT
Source organism: Cabassous unicinctus (assembly GCA_029593785.1). Lineage (NCBI taxonomy): Eukaryota > Metazoa > Chordata > Mammalia > Cingulata > Chlamyphoridae > Cabassous > Cabassous unicinctus. Next base: position 12,041 of record JAQZBX010082237.1, on the reverse strand, counting down.
AAATGATTATGATTGTTCTTTCTTCTTGAAAGATCACCCTTTTTATTAATATATTGTGTGCTTCCTTGTCTCTTACAATAAATAGTTTTGTACTTAAAGTTTATTTTGTCCAATATTAGCATATTACTCCCACCCTTTTTTTAGTTATTGTTTGCTTGTAAAATCACTTTTCAACCATTCACTTGCAGCCTCCTTTTTTCCCTGGGTCTAAGATGTGCTTGTTATATACAGAATATAATGTATTATATTTCCTTATCCAATCTGCCAATCTGTGTCTTTGGATTGGAGAATTTAATCCATTAAACTCAATGTTATTAATGTCAAGGCAGCACTTATATTAGCCATTTTTTCTTAAGGTTTATAAATGTGACAGTTTGAGATTATTTATGAATCCCCAGAAAAGAAAGATTTTGTTTGCAAATTAACTTGTTACTCTGGGTGTGAGTATTAAATTGAAATGATTTAAATTTACTTGATAAAATCAATTTAGGGCCTTTGATTACATCATGTCAGTAGGGCATATTCAGTTTTATCCAATGGTTGGCAGATATATATGGACACTCACTCAAGAAGACACATGGAAGAAGAGAGTACTTTGCCATTTCTGACCCTACCACCAGAGAGAGAGATGAGCCATTTGCCTGATAGTTTTCAGCTGAGGAGAACAGAGCATCTGAGCAGCTGAGAAGGCCCAGAAAGGAACAAGCCCTATGTGAGAGGCTGATATATGAAGCCCTGAGAAATGATTCCTAACATGGAGAGAGAGAGGTCTGGAAGCTTGGAGGGAAAGGAGAGACCACAGAGAGATAAGTGACCATCTTGCTTCAGTACGTGGCAACTGACTTTGGTGAGAAAGCAACCTTGAGGTGGACTTTTTAGGGTCTTGTAATTGTAAACTTTTTCTGCAAATAAATACCCTTTATAAAAGCCAAAAGATTTCTGGTACTTTGCATCAACATATGTATTTTTTAAATCACCTTTTAAGTTATTCTTACCAATAATCTTCCTTTCTATACTCTCCTTCAACCCCTCTCTCTCCTGTTTGTTTGTTTTTTTCCCTTTCAACCGGCGTAACTCCCTTTAGTATTTCTTGAGGGGTGGTTTCTTGTTGATGTACTCTTAATTTCTGTTTATCTGTGAATATTTTGAACTCTCTCTCATTTTTGAATGCCAGCTTTGCTGGATACAGGTTTTTTCTTTAACACTTTAACTATATCATACCATTGCCTTCTCACTTCCATGGTTTCAGATAAGAAATCAACACTTACTATTATTCAACTTTCCTTGTGTGTGATGGATTTCTTTTTATCTTGCTGCTTTCTGTATTCTTTCTTTGTCTTGAATGATTAACAATTTGATAAGTATAAGTCTCAGGGTAGCCTCTTAGTATTTATACTGTTTGTAGTGCCCTTCCTGGACATGTTGATCCATGTCCCTCTAAAGAGTGCGGAAATTTTCATCCATTATTTTCTCCAACATTCTTTTTGCCCTCTTTCTCTTTTCCTTCTGAGATGCCTATAATGTGTATGTTTGTGCATCTCATGTTGTCATTCATTGCCTGATTCCCTGTTGAATTTTTTTCTTTTTATCTACTTGTTCTTTTTGTGTAATTTCAGAAGTACTATCTTTGACATTACCAATTCTTTCCTCTGCCTGTTCAAATCCACTGTTACATACTTTCAGAATATTTTTAATTACCTACATTGTACAATTCATCACCAGAAGATCTATTATCTTTTTTAGTATATTTCTTCTGTATGTTCCCTCAGCAGTTTCTTACTATCCTTTATCTCTTCCTAAGGTTCTGATTCTTTATGGCCGCTTTGAATCACTGTCTAATGTCCTTCCCTTTCAGGCTGAAAACATCCCTTTATTATTCTTTGTATGGCAGGTCTACTGTGTTGAAATCCTTCAGCTTTTGTTGAACTTGGAATGCCCTTAATCAATCTCTCATTCATTTTTTAAAGAAAGTTTCACAGGATAAAATAATTCTTGGTTGGTACTTTTTTGTTCTTTGTTTTTTGTTTGTTTGTTTGATTGTTTTCTGTGCTTGAAGTATTTCTTGTCTCCATGATTTCTTATGAGATATTTTCACTCATCTAATTGTGACTTCTTTGTACATCACTCATTGCTTTTCTCTTGAAACTTTTGGAACTTTCTCCTTATCTATTTTGTTCAATAAGGTGATCCTTATGACTGGGTCTATTTACATGAAGTCAATCCTGTCTGTTTTTCTCTGTGCTCTTGGATTTGCATATTCATGTCTTTGGTTTATTTTGGGTAGTTCTCTTTATTATTTCTTTGAATAGAATTTAAAATTTTCTCTCTGTCTTCCCTTTCTGGGGCTCCCATTATGTTCATTTGATATGTTTGATGGTGTAGTAGTTTGGCAATGCTTATGAATTCCAAAAATAGATATTAGATTATGTTTGTAAACTTGTCTTTTCCTCTGGGCTTATTAAAATGTACTGGATTCAGAGATTTTACTTTTACTTGATTAAATTTTTATTAGGATTTTAATTGGGCCATTTCAGTAGGGCATTGTGTCCCCACTACATGGTGGGTGTGGAATCAATATAAGAGACAGGGCAAAGGACAGAGGTGGAGTTTTGTTTTGTTTTTTAATTTTATTGAAGTATATCATTCATACATGAACATACATAGACATGAGTGTGTAGTAAGAGTTGTGAACTTGCAAAACAAACATGCATAACATCATCCAAGACTCCCATACATCACCCCAACACAAATTCCTTGCATTGTTGTGAAAAATTTGTTAGAAATTTTGAAAGAATATCATCAAAATATTACTACAGTACTAACTATAGTCCATACATTACACTTGCTATATTTTCCCCCAACCCACCTGATTACTTTTCAAAATTTATTTATTTACTTTTATTCATTTTTATCACCTCCTCCATTTTTGCTGTTTTTGTGTCCATTTGCTGGACAATTATCTGTGTCTGTTTCCTGCCCTCTCTTCTCATCCTTCTCCTCCTGTCCTCACTGGGATTCAATCTATGGAAACTCCAATGTGGGAGAGAGGCATCCTACCACGGGCGCCACTTTAGTTCCTGGTTTTCCAGCATGTCTTTTCTTGGCTCTCCCTTGTGTCACTCTCCTGTTATGTCATCATCTTGCTGCATGGCTTCTTGGATCCTGATGGCGCACTCATGCATGGGGCCTGACGGTGCACCTGCATGTAGGACCTGGGGGACTCACCCGCTCACAGGGTCTGATAGCATACCCATGCATGGGGCCTGGCAGCCCATGCACCTTCTATATTTTTCTTTTTGTTATTTTCCCTGGGAAGTCCCTGATATTGAACCCAGATCCCTCCAAATGGGAGATGGATGCCCATTCATTTGAGCCACATCCACTGCCCTGCTATATCTCTTAAGGTTGACCAAAGATACTTAGAACTACAGTCATTTCCCATACAGGACAGTCATATAATAAATCCAGGTTGGTTTATCGCCATCATTCTTGGTTTATCACCATCATTCTAAAACTAGGTCTGGGGACACATGCATGGTTACTAAAATAGCAAACATTTAGCCTACCCTGATTATCAAAAATTCAGGACTGCAAGAATATTCACATCAGAGTTGGAGTTTTGATGCTGGAGATTTTGAGCTGGAGCCTTGGAAAGTAAGCACACAGAGGAGCTTGGTCAAGAAGAAAGAGAAAAGGCCCTGGGAAGAGAAACAAGCTGTTTGCCTGATAGTCTACAGCTGGTCTTGTGGAGATAGCAGAGGAGCTGAGCCCAGAAAGAAACAAGCCCCAGAAAGAGAGGAAGCCAGGAAGTCTGAACCCTTTGAGATGTCAGCAGCCATTTTGCTCCAACATGTGGCAATAGATTTTGGTGAGAGAAGTAACTTATGCTTTATGGCCTGGTAACTGTAAGCTTCTACACCAATATAAATAACCTTTATAAAAGTCAACTGATTTCTGGTATTTTGCATCAGCACCCCTTTGGCTGACTAATACAGAATTTAGTACCAGGAGTCGGGTAGTGCTTTTGCAATTACAAAAATGCTGGAATAGTTTTATAAATGGGTAAGGGATATTTTTTGGAGGAATTGTGAGAAACTTGATAGAAAAGGCTGAGATTGCTTTGCAGAGACTGTTGGTATGGATATGGATGCTAAAGAGACTTTATGTGATGCCTTAGAATTAAACAATGTAACTATTATTGGAAACTGGAGGAAAGGCAATCTGTGTTTTAAAGTCTCAGAGAAATTAGCAAGATTAACTTCTGGTGTTTTATGGAAGGTGGAATTTTAAAATGGCAAGTCTGGGCATTTAGCTGAAGAGCTGTCCACAGTAAACTTGGAGAATGTTGCTTGATATCTCCTTGCAGCTTCTAGCAAATGTTAGACAAGTGAGATAAGCAGAGGACTGAATTCATGAGCCCACAGAAAACAGAAACTGATTCCGTAAATTCCAATCCTCTGGAAATCAATCTCCCAGATGATAGTGCCCCATTTGATGACTTAACTAAACTTGGAACTTGTAAATGAGGAATGAAGATGCAGTTATCTTGGAAAGACTTGTGGAAAGTCTTACTCTCTGATGGCTTGGACCTCTGCTTCTTAATGTGCTAAACCAACAAGCTTCTTGAGAGAGCTGTATGAACAAAACCACTGTCAGCTTGGACTAAAAGGTCATGGAAAGGAGAGATTGAAGTGGAAATGTTTTGAAGTAGAAAACCATGGAAGCTGATATCTGGAATTAGTACATCACCTTGGGCCAAGAGAAGAACCCCACCCATGTATATAGAAAGGATGAGTTCGCCCCTGCAGTTGAAGAGTGTGGATGTTCCCACCAGATGTTCTGGGAGAGTTTTGCCACCCCTGGGTACAAAAAGAGTGGAGCACATTCCTCAAGGATTAGGGCAGTTAAGGTCAGCACCCCATAGTTCTGACAAGGGTATGCCTATAATCCATGGGTTAGGGACTGCCAGGTGGTCAACTTGTTGTTCTGAGAGGGTTGAGTCTGTATGCCAAAAGTTAGGGAGGATGTTGTCTTCACTTCACTGTCCTAGGGTCATTAAAACTCTAACCCCAAATTTGGGTAAAGTGCAGCAATCACCTCAACACTCTTGGAAGGTGAGGTCTGGAGATTGGTCAACACCCAGATAGTTAATGAGGGTGGAACTAAGGAAATAGCCATTGGGCAAGTCTGTAGAAAGAGTGGACTCTCACGAGGCCCCAGGGAGAAGAAACCACTGTCTTAAGAATGGCTCTAAGAATTTGAAATCAAATGAAGAATGTCCTGCAGGTTTACTGAAATGTAGAAGACCCATGGCTCATGTTTCCCTCACAGTTTCTCCTCATGGTAATGAAAATGTTTATCCTTTGTATGTTCATTTGTGTATTGGAAGCATATAAATTGCTTTTTAAGTTTCAGAGGTCTACAGCAGATGGGAATTTGCCAAGGTGAACTGTATTTCTTTAAATTGATTATGACATGATTTTGTATTTAATATTGTTATTGAAATAAAGTTTTCTGAATACCATAATGTCTTTTTGGAATTTAGAGGATGGAGTGCAGCAGTTTGGCATTGTTTATGAATTCTAAAAATAGATATTGGATTATGTTTGTAAACTGGTCTTTTCCTCTGGGCATATTAGAGTGTATTGGATTCAGATATTTTACTTTTACTTCATTGAATTGTGATTAGTACTTTGATTGGGCTAGGTCATTAGGGCATTGAGTCCTTGCCCATTGGAGGGTGTGGACTTATAGATAAAAGACATGGCAAAGGATAGAGTTAGAGTTTTGATGCTGGAGTTTTTGAACTCTAGCCCTGAGAAATAAGCACATGGAGGAGCTTGGTCATGAGGAAAGAGAAAAGGCCCTGGGAAGAGAAACAAGCTGTTTGCCTGATAATCTACAGCTGGCCTTGTGGAGATAGCAGAGGAGCTGAGCCCAGAGAGAAGCAAGCCCTGGGAATAGAGGAACCTAGGAAGCCTGAACCCTCACAGATGTCAGCAGCCATTTTCCTCCAACACGTGGCAATAGACTTGGTGATGGAAGAAACTTATGCTTTATGGCCTGGTAACTCTAAGCATCCATCCAAAATAAATACCCTTTATAAAAGCCAACAATTTCTGGTATTCTGCATCAGCACCCCTTTGGCTGACTAATACAGATGGTGTCCCAGAGGTGTATTAAGCTGTTTTCATTTTTCATAATTCATTATTTTCTTTTTAATCCTTATCCTAACTCTTCTCAAGTGTCTTGTCCCTGAGTTCACTGACTTTCTTCTGCCAGCTCCAATCTGCTCTTTAAACCCTCCTGGGCATTTTTCATTTCAGTTATTGTGGTCTTCAACTGCAGTAGTTCTGTTTGGTTTCTTTTTAAAATTTCTATCACTTTACTAAGATTCTCATATTGCGCATTCATTGTTTTCCTGATATCTTTTAATTATTTCCCTTTATTTCGCTTCATATCCTTAAGCATTTTTAAGATAACTTCTCAAAAAGCATTTTTAGTCAACATTATGTCTTCATCATTGGTATTTTCTGGATTTTACCCTCTTCCTGTGGATGAGCCATCATTTCCTGTTTCTTGTTTGTCATGTACTCTTTTGTTGCACTCTGTGCATTTTAATATTTTCAAATGTTAACTCTGGGATTTTTTCCCTGAGATGTCTATTTCTTTATTTTGCAATGAGTGGTGTTAAGACAGATAATTTTGCGTACTTCCACAAGGGGGCATGGACAGGCACCACAGTACACTGAGGAGGGAATTAGTAGGAGCACCAAGAGGTACGTGCATGGCTCCACAAAGCTGAGCTTTCTTGACCTGCCCAGCAAATGCAGTCCTTCAACTAAATGTCCCCTAGCCCTGAAGAAACCTATTATCCTTAAGTTTCCACCACCATTGCCCCACTGGGACCATTTGAAATAATAGCTGACACCACCTTTGTGGCAGGTTGGAACGATGGTTGCCTTCAGAGCTGAGCCCCCTCAATCCAAATTTGCTAATCAAAAGCTGTGATCAGTGATTGGTCATGCCCACACCTGGACTTGGGTGAGAGCATTTTTATGTCCCTTTCTGTTAGCCAGGAGCTGGACCCCAAAGCAGCCAGCAGCAAGAATGGGGAATGGGATCTTGCAGACTCTGTATGGAAAGAACAATTACTATTCTTTACTATTATTTATCAGCCTTTTTCTCCTGCTCTTTATTGGATGCCATACAGTAGTTTTCTGACTTCTGTAGTTTCAAAATTGTTGTTTCAGACAGTTACTGTTTGCTCAAGACGAATCTGCCCTGATCTCTTTACTCTGCCAATTCTCCACAATTACCTTTCTGAATGAACATTTTATTCAGTTAAATTCTGTTTTTAAATTGCTGAATGCAGGCCCATGTGATGACGGAACTGTATTGCAAGACCTTTGGAACAGTAAAAAATTACTCCTCCATGTTCACTTATGATTTAAAACTTTCTTTAATTTCCACAATACAGTTAGGAATCTCTTCTAGTCATAACCAAAGCTATTCCTTTATATGTTGGTAAACCTCATGTCAACTGGGCCAGTTGGTGCCCAGTTGTTTGATCAAGAAAGCATTGGTCTAATCATTGCTATGAAGAAATTTCATGGACTTAAATCATTAGTAAATTGTTTTTGTCTATGGCTGAATAAATCTACAATTAACTGAGGCGATTGCCTTTAGCAGTGGGAGACATCTCATGCAATCATTTGAAGGCCTTAAAAAGAGAAATGTTGATTTCAGCAGTCAGAAGAGAGAATTTCCATCTCTATTTCAGACAGCTATCTTCTCCTGGGGAATTCTTAGGAAACCGTCATTGGAGTTCCTGGCTCATAGCCTGTCCTATGGAATTTGGACTTGTACATTCCCACAGAAATGTGAGAAAATTTTATAAAATCTCATGTTATTTTCAGATACCTCCCATCAGTTCTGTTTCCTGAGAGAACCCTGACTAATACAGCTGATTTCTTTTTAGTTTGCTAAAAGCTGCTGGGAGCAATATACAAGAAATGAGTTGGCTTTTATAATGGGAACGTATTAGGTAAAAGCTTAGTTTTGAGAAAATGAAAGTGTTCAAATCAAGGCATCATTAGGAGATTCTGTCTCATCAAGTTGTAGCTGTGGGTGATCAGTCACATGGCAACCCATAATGTTGACTATTGCAGTCTCTGTGTTCTTCTCCAGGCTTATTTTCTCCAAATGCTCAGCTGTAGGTGATCAGGCATATAGCTTATCTCTTCCCTCTCCTCTGGGCCTCATCTCTTTTAGCCTCTTGGGGGCCTCTTTCCATGCATATGTGCTTTGTTGATTACAGTCTCCACCCTCTGGGACCTCTCTCTCAGTCTCTCAGTGTTTCTTTGTCTCTGACTCTTTTTTCTGCATCTGAGACTTTTATTTTTCCATTTATAAAAGATTCCAGTAAAAGGATTAAGACCTACCCTGGTTCATGCCCTACTGTATTGATCTAATCAATGTGTTCATCAAATATAATGAATGTACCATACTAATGAAAGAAGTTGTTAATGTGGGGAAAAGTAATAGGTGTGGGGAGTGGGGCATATGGGAATCCCTTGTATTTTTTTAATGTAACATTTTATGTAATCTAAGTATCTTTTAGAAAAAATGAAAAATATATTTTAAAAAAAGTTCCCATCTACAATAAGTTTACATTTACAAGAATGGATTAGCTCTAAGGACATGATTGTTTCTGGGATCCACAAAAAGCTACAAACTGCCACACTATATACTGTGGTCTAATTTCACAATCTGGTATATTGACTGAAAAGACACTGGTTTCAAGGGAGCCAAGACACTCCTTTATTGTGGGATCTTATAAACCTCACTAGTACTTGGCTACATAATCAAGTAAACCAGGGAAACCACCAAACTACACATTTGTTAAAAGCAACATCAACAACTTGGTTAAGTGTGCCTAAGGGGTGGATCTAGACCTTAAACAACATCAATAAATCACTGGCTCCTACTTCTCATTTCTCTCTTGGCCAAGACTGAATACTATGGTCCCAGGCATCCCTGAAGATTAGCACCAAATTACCACCGACCACCTGCAAGTTAATCTTATATTACCACACATATATATAACAGTATTATATAGTGACAAATGCCATTTAAATAAAATCAGATATGGGAGAAAGGCTTGTCGTTGCTGTTTTAGATAATGTCATCAGGAAAGCCTGTGTGAGAAGATGATTTTTAAGCAGAGATCTGATGAAATTCAGGAGTGAACCACAGGGAGCTCAGTGGGTCACAGGATAATCTGAAAGTCAAAGAAAAGGTCAAAGTGGTATGAATATGGAGAATTCTTGAAAAAAAAGGAAGATTCTTCATGTTCGAGCAGAGTGAGCAGTTGTCAGTAGAAGATAAAGTTGGAAAGGTTTAGGTGCCATTGACCATAGATAAATGAGTCCTTATATTTTTATTTCAGAGAGATATTGAAAGTGATTTTCATTTCTGGCAGTCTAAAACTCCAAAAAAACTTCTTTCTACAAAACAATATCTTAAATATAAAATATTTTTTATTGCAAATTTGAGCTTGAGGTAAGATACAAAAATTTCTCTAAAAGACCCCTCTCAAATACAAACTAAAAACATACTAACAAAAAATAATACTAAACTGAAATATGCAATAATAAGTGAAGTGGCAAATAAAGAGGTGTACAAGGAGGAAAAGGAGCTGACTTGAAAGGAAATGTAATTATTGGCAAAAAATAAATAAAAATGTAAAGTCTGAAGGAAGCTAATTTTGCAGTGGAACTTAAAATTTCAAGATTAACCCAAGATTAACTCAGGGATTTCATGGAAGAGTTCAAACGTAGTACTAAGTCATTGGCTTCTGGTGTATGAGGTCCCGAGTTCAATCCACGGCCCCCAGTACCTAAAAAAAAAAATGTAGTACTAGGTTTGTAATTCCTAATTTCTTAAAGAAGTAATTGCAATCTTTTAAAAAGGAAATCTTACCTTTCTTAGACTCTCAAGTTTCCCCTGTTTAAATTTTTTAAAAATGATTTTAGATGTCCTACTCTATTACTTTCCTCTTAATACAGGAACATATTCACATAAAGTTGTTGGATTAAGACAGAACAATTTCACTCTCTTACAGTTTTGGCCTCTAGAAGTCTAACATCAATTAATGGGTTGGCTATATTCCTTCTGAGGATTTGGGGAGTAGAATACATTACTTGTCTCTTCCAGCTTCTAGAGGACACCTTCTTCCTTGGCTCATGGCACCTTCTTTGTATCTTTTCAACCTGTTCTTTCCATCATCACATCTTTCAATACAGTATCAGATTCCTAAAGCTACGTCTTAATGGAAAATTGTGATTACTTTGAACCTACAAGGATAAACCAGGATAAATCTCATTTTAAGATTATCAACTTAATCATATTTACAAGTTTGTTAACCATATAAGGTATGGATTTGCAGGAAGGGATATATTTCAGGTAATAATTCTGCCTACCAAGTCTGTTATTATATGGTATGGTTTACCTATTTGGGATAGCTTTACGCATCTCAAAACTTAATACAAATCAATGCAGACAGCTATAAAATCAACCTTAATAATTGTCTCCAATATAATTAGAAAATAATAAAGTGAAAGGTACAAATTCCAATTTACATGTAGTTGAAGAAATCAGTATTGAAAACCAGCATGGCAAGATCTGGAGTCCACTCTGGACCACACAAACAGGTAGAGGTTGTATGGATAAAATGATATTTCAGTGAGATCTCAGTATTGGACCACTCCTAGCATCAGTGGGAGTATACTGACAGAATGAGAGGACCCACTCATGTGGACAAAGCAATGAGAAAGAACTCTGCTATACTGGTGCATCAGACTTCTGGCTACAAGGATCAGAACAAAGTATTTGGAAAGCATGTAGCAGCAGACGTGTCAGCCTTGGAAAGACCTTTGTGTTATTTATTAAATAAACTTTACTTCACTCTACTGACAGCAGAAGGGAATCTGGAGCTAAGAAATGAGAAAACCTCAAAAGTCTTCATTCATGGAATTAATTTTTATTGCTCATTAGGAATTCTACGTAATTTCTTATAAACAGGAAAAGGCATCCAACATTCATACAATGATAGGTAAAGAAGAAAATGAGTCTTCAACTATCTCACATGAATCAACTATCAGTAAACAAAAACCTAAAGACATAAAACATCAGACAGCAAATGTGAAATATTTAGAATTAAATGAGCAAAAAAATCGTTATGATTTGAAAATCTGAAATGTGAGGAAAGACAAGGAGAGGAAAGACAAAATATCCAAAAGGGAATATTAATTAGAAGATATTAGAAGATAATTAAGGGGATAGATGCGAATGAAATGTAAATAATGACACATAAAGAAGTATAAAAGCTGTCACAAAACAAAAACAATAAACAATGAAGTAAAAGGAAGGGAGAGGCAGAAAACAATGGTATAGAAACATTATGTAAAGTTATAGAGAAAGAAAATTTCCAAGAATTAAAAAAAAAAACAACTTAAATTTACATTTTGTAAAGATGAATCTAACCTGAGAGCCAACTGCAATATAAGTCAAAATAACATATATGACTTTAAAGATTATATATATATATATATATGAATGCTAAATCTATAGGCAAAAAGATGCTAACATTTTAAAGAAAACTATAAGAAAAGGAAACATCAGACTAGTGAAATAAATTAAATAATTTTATGTCCTGTCACCTGGTTAGGTGTCACATTGTTTCCATTAATTTTGGCATCTATTCTTTTTTTTTTCCAGGTATTATCATGTTCAGTGTGACTACATAAGTATTCTGTAATCCTTCCCACTTGTTTGGACACAGAGTTGGGTTTTGCATTTTGACACACTTCAAATTATTTTATTCTATACATTAATTAAGCCTATCTACCTTTATTGATGTTACTGATATTTTACATCTCTGAAATTATTGTTATATTTACTCAATAGTATTATTGCATTTCTTATACTGTGTGGACAGTTTTTTAGTTCTTTATTTTTGAATTTCTCTTGTGAGGGGG
>JAQZBX010082236.1:0-13556 GCA_029593785.1 Cabassous unicinctus | reverse complement strand
TTCTTACTGGGAGGTCCAGGGGATCGACCCAGGTCCCTCCATATGGGAGACGGACACCCAACCGACACCCAACCATTTGAGCCACATCCACCCCCCTCTAGTGCTCTTTATTTTTTTTATTTTTTATTTTTTAAAGATTTATTTATTTATTTATTTATCCCCCCTTGCTGCTTGTGTTTTACTATGTCCATTCACTGTGTGTTTCTTCTGTGTCTGCTTATCTCCCCCTTGCTGTGAGGTCTTGCTGCATCAGCCCACCACACCGCGCAGGCCGGCCTGCCCTCACAAGGAGGCCCTGGGAAGCGAACCGGCCTCCCATATGGTAAACGGGGGCTCTATCCATTGAGCCACACCTGCTTCCCTCTAGTGCTCTTTAAAAATCCTTCTGTCTTCTCCCTCTGGGTGCTAACTTAGCTTAACTCCCCTTCTTTAATAACAACATTTTCCAAATCCTAATGAAGAGTCAGTGGACCTGGTAATGAATTCAATCTCATCATTCAAATTTATAAGCCTGGATACTCAATCCTTTCCTAATTAATTTACAAGATTGCTGGTAAAAGTCATGCAAAAATTTAGATAAACAAAACTATTTGGAAAAAAAAAAGCAAAGGTGCTTTTCAATACACTGCAATCTAAGAATCTTATAATAAAAATAAAGTTTAATCTAAAACAAATATTTTTGAGTGTTATTTATGTCCTCATAAATAAAAGTAATTTGTTTAAGGAAAAAACTTCTCTGCAGCTTTGTATAAATTAAATTTGTACATGTCTAACTACAAAGAATTTAACAAAACTGTAAAGACAAAATACCTTCATAAGTTTCAAAATTCATATAAAATGTACACATCACACTGTTGTTTTTTTTCTCTTGTAAACAGTGTAATACCTATATGTGCCATTAATCCTTGTTTAGAAAAATTGTATATTACTGTTTTAAAGTGCATTAACTAAGGTGTTAAAGAATTTTAAAAATCTGCTAGTATAAAATGTGTTTTCATAGTTTCATTTATATAGTTTCACTATATTATTTAGAGAAAACAAGGCATAATAGTGAAAAACTTACCAACATTAATGGTCTCTGTTCTGTTTCTATGATAATTCTAATTAGACCTGGATAAACTCATTAACAGCTGGTACTGCTGCTAAAGTTCAGTAACTTTTAAACTAAATAACTTTTAAAAAAAAGGAAAAAAGTTTTTCCTAGGCCCCTTAACCTACCCTGACCCCCCACCCCGCCTTCTCTTTGAAGAAGCTAGGTGCGATAAAATAGGGAAATGTGTTTAGTTAAGAATGATAGGGACAGAGGAAATATTTACAGAATAAACCTTAGTTTGCATAGCTTGTCCTGTAATTCACCAATTTAAACTTTTTTACAGCATTGGGATGAGAGTAATTAATAATCCAATTGCCAAATTTGAGTAAGAAAAAAAAAAGTCCTTAAAAGCTATAGAAAGGTTTTTCTAAACCATGATTAAGACAAATTAAACAATTTTAGTATATTCCAAAGTCTGGTAGTCAGTATGTTTTTGAGGTCGTTCACAATTTTTAAAATATTATGAAACAAGAAGTTTCAGTCTTCTATGGAGGAGAAGAAAAAATATTTCTTGCATAAAGTATAATTGTTTCAATTTTATTCAACTGAAGTATAATCTCCATACAGACAATAATGAAAATTGTAAGTTTGTATTTAATAAAACTAAATTAAAGGGGAAAAAAACAACAACATGTAAATCTGTCCTAAAGTGAAATGACTAGTTTTAACAAAGCAGAATTAGGGGTATGAAATGAGACTTAAATGGATATTAAAAGAAGTAAAAAGTTTGTGGAAGTGAAATCATAGTCGATGCTGACTACAACTTGATAAGCTTATTTATGGGAGCGTGTTTTTGTCCTAAAATAAAATGACTGGTTTTCATGAGGGCAGGAATGAGTAAGACAAACCTGAATAAATATAAAAAGTTACAGAGGGCTTGTAAAAGTAAATTTCATCTGTTAAAGGTGAAATTTATCTTAAGGTGAAATAACAAGTCTATGAAGTTATGAATAATTATGGGAAGTTTGTAAAAGCATTTTCTAAACTGAAGTATTTCCATATAAATGGCTAGTTCCAGGAAGTCATTAAGTGAAAATCTGAATTAATATTGATTACAACAAGTAACTTCATAACAAAGAAACCTGTCAGTTGCCACCTGAATCTGCATATTAAGGTGGTGGTAGGGGAAAGATAATCTTGATTCCATTGAAAATCTTAAGTTTTCATGAAATAATTAAGAAAATAGTTTTTTTTCCTATACTGCTAAAGTAAAGTAACTGTTGATTAACATAATCTTAGTAAAGGTGTAAAAGTAAAATAAAACTTCTGCTATAGGTTGAAGTTAATAATCTCTAGAAAAAAGCTTTGTTTAAGAAATTAGGGCCTAAATTGTAGGCTCTTGTGGCAGTCACATTTATCCCTGGGCTCTGATCTCTAATTGTTTTATTTCTAAATCCTGAAATGCTTTATTCTTTGTGTGTAACCTAATAGCTCCCTAGAATTTTTTTATTTTTATTTTTTATTTATGTAAGCCCCCCTTGCTGCTTGTGCTCGCTGTGTCCATTTTGCTGTGCATTTTTCTGTGTCTGCTTGTCTCCCTCTGTTGGGTCATCTTGCTGTGTCAGCGCGGGCCGTCAGCTCACTGTGCCGCGCGGGCCGGCTTGCTTTCCACAGGAGGCCCTGGAAATCGAACCCGGGGTCTCCCGTATGGTAAACAGGAGCCCAACCAGTTAAGCCACATCAGCTTCCCTCCCTAGAATTTTAAAGTACCTTTATAACACTTGGAACCCAGCATTAAAGTCAGCCTGTTCTAAAAGTGGTAACGAAGCAGCCCTATGGCTACGCAAAAAGAGCAGCCACAGAGGAGCTGCCACAGGTGGTGAAACACAGTTGGCGTTATGGCTGCTCCTTTGGAGGGTAAAGCATGTGAGCCTGGATTTGCCCACTCTAAGCAAATTCCTAGGGCCTATGGCAGGAAGTTCCACTGTTCTATTACTCACAAGAGAAAACCTCCCCCTCTGGGCATCTACTAAACATTTGTGCTTGTTCCCTTAGGCTCCTTTTCCAGATTCACAGGGCTTCTAACTTCCTGCCTGACTTGGCTGCCACTTTAGCAACAACCCAAGATGAGTCGGACCTAGAAGTGCAGATACGTTGCCAGCTTCTGGTGTCTGTGGTCTCACCTGGAATGTCTTTTCCTTGCCTTCTAGGTTGCCAACTCTCAGAGCCCAGGAACTCCTATGATTGCATGTTTGGTTATATTGTAGCTTTGCTACTGCCCCACCTCCACCCCCCACAGGTCCAGGCTCAGGGCCTTTTGCAGAAGAGGTGGCAGAAAGATAGTAAGAGTTGTGGGACACGTTGGACTGTACTATATATGACTTTGAATTTTCTCCCCCAGCCCTCCCAGTTTTTCCTTCCCAGATTGCAGCAGCCAGCACTGTTAAAGTGCCCTACCCTGGGACTTCATAATTACTCTCTCCCCTTCCAGTTCTGTGAATGAAAAAGGACAGAATGTATGCGGGGTACTAACCCAAAGACATGCTAATCATTATCGCCCCCTAGGCTCTTACAGCCCGACCTTGGGTGCAGTAACTCAAGGCCTCCCTTCCTGCTAAAGTCCAGTCATTGCCACTGCGACTTCAGCTCAGGCATCTCTGAAGTAACCCTAGACTTGGCTCTCACAAATTTTGTGCCTCATACCATGGAGACTGTGTTTTTAAAAAAATCCGTGACAATGGCACCCACTTTACAGGCAATTCCCCTCAAAACTTCTGTCAACTTCTCCCGTCCTGCAGTGCCTCCACTCTATCACCCCCAATCGTCAGGGTTAGTTGAATGCACCAATGGCCTAATCAAGACACAGCTGGGAAAACTTACTGAGCAATTTTGCCCCCCTTGGTTAAAGTTCTTCCCTGGTCCTCAAGAATTTACAGGGATGCCCTTTGGCCATCACCAACCATCCCCCTAGAGATATTTACTGGCAGGACCACGGCCTCATTTATATAGTCACAAATTGCCAAAGTTAGTTCCTCACTCACTACCTACTGCCCAAAACTCTCACAAACAATTTCTGAACTCCATAAAGCTGTTTCTGAGTCTCTCTACAGATAGCTGCAATTCTGCACCACCTGTGCAACCAGGAGATTAGAAGTATTAGAAATGGCATTCTCAGAAACACAGACGTGTGTCCCGGTGGAAAGGATCCTTTCAAGTCCTGCTTACCAGCCCCACTGCCGCAAAGCTTTGAGGATTGACACCTGGATTCATGTGTCACACCTAAAACCAGCCCCATCACCCGAGTGGACCATTGAATGCATCGGAGACCTGACTCTGCACCTCCCCTGGGTGCAGAAGCAGCCAGCATCTGATGGACAGCTTTCCCCAGACTCCAGACGAGGCCTGAGTATATTTAAAATCCCTTTTTGTCTCTTTTCTTACCTAATGTATGGATCTCCCCATCCCCCCCCATTCTCCCCACCCCCAACCTCCTGCCCCCCGGAACAAGAACACCCTGACTGGCCACCTAGGGACCCTTGTTAACTCTATCATCTTCTGTTTGCTGCAGTTAATTCCACTGCCTTTATCTAGACTAGCAAACATTGTCTTCCCTAGCCCCATTGTCTAACTAAAATGACCCCTACACTATTCTTTTGCTTCTTCCCTCATGGACCAACGACTTATCTGTCTCCCCTCAGGTTTTGCCTTCCTGTGCAACACCACTCCAGGTTCTGTAGCATCTCCTTGTCTTCTCAATGACCCAAACAAAGCCCAGTGGACAATGCTCAATTGGCTCTGTAATAGATTCCAACTTCTACCCTTATTACTTTACCTCTCCCACACGAAATAAAGGGCTATTGGTTTAATTCTTGCTGGAATAGGGCTCTGACTCGGACTTTCAGCCCCAAGGATAGGTTTCGGATACCAAGAACACATCATCCGCAACCTCAAAGGCACCCCTGAAGACGTGGCCCAAGAAACGGGTAAGCCCTGCAAAGACTAGCTACATCTCTCAATTCCCTCACAGCCATAACTATGGACCACCAATTAGCTTTAGATTACCTACTGGCAGAAGAAGGAGGTGTCCGTGTGTTGCCAACACATCCAGTTGTACTTGGATCCAGAAAATCTTCAAACAAACCAAATGGCTTCACAGCATAAACCAGCAACCCAAGGACATATGGGAATCAATCAAGTGGTTTCTGCCTAACACCTCTTGGTTGTATTCCCTAGTCTCACCACTGATCATGCTAATCATCATCCTCCTCGGACTGTTTTCATCAGCATCACCACCAACTTCTTTGCAAAGTGCCTCAAACCCACCAGGCTTTTTCTCCTGTCCCAGTAGCTTTAGAATATCAGTCTACAGAGCCCCAAACTAATCATGGCAGTATCTTTGTCAGAGACACTTATCAGCCAAAAGGAAGCAACTATTACCAAGGGAGAATTGCAGACACCGAGAGGTATCTGTCCCTGGTGTGAGGCCTTGGGCAGTCCAGGAGGGCATGAAGTCCAGAGCCCAAGTAGAGGGCTTAGTCTCATATTTCAACACAACTGACATCAAGGAGACTCAAAGAGACAAACTTTAATAGCTACATTCTACGTCTGAACACTGCGTCTCTGTCCCCTTCCCTTCCCTCTCTCATCTCCACAGGGTGCCTCTGCCCCATGGAATCCTCTATGTGACTCATGGTGGGAGCACAAGGGGGTTGGCATTCTGGGCTGGTCCTGGGCACTCCTCAGAGCGTTGTTCTTCTTTGGGGAAAGGCAGGACAAGCAGCGTCTCCTTCTCGGGACCCAGGAAGAGGAAGGAGACATCCAGGGACTCCCCCTGGGGATTAGTGGTCAGGTCCAGATGCACAGGGAAGGCCTCATGAGGGCCTGTTTGCTGGGACTCTTGAGGTTTCTCCGCATCCAAGTCAGGGAGGTATTGGACAGACCCTTTTGGCACAGCTTCTGAGGGCGAGTGGGTGGGAGCTACCTTTTTCTCCTGTTCCTGGTTAGCAGCAGATTTATCATCTTCGGGGGCAGGAGCCTGAAATAAGAAACAGAGCTCAGAGGGAAAGCCCTGTCATGCCTGGTACCAGGCTCAGCTGTTCTGTGCCTTTCTGAGGGAATGGTTCAAAGGAAGACCATCTAAAGGGACAGGCCTCCTGGCTAAAGGGTTGAAAAGCAAAACAGATAAATTCTGGGTGGGGCATGAGACCTTTAAGAGATTACTGCAAGTCTCACAAGTTTCAGATCTGAAGAATGATCCAGAGTGGTTTAATGACTTGCTGAAATCCCCACGAGCTGGTCTCCCTGCTCCCATGAGGGTACCAGCAGCCACCTCTGCTGATTGTTCATTCTGTGCCAGGCCTAGCACAGCACCCATCGTCCAGGTCCTCTCCCCGATTTTTCCTCGGGGATTGGAAGGAGCCAGGTGTTGCAATCCCATTCTATAGATGAGGCAACCGAGGCTGAGAGAGGTCAGTTTGCCCTAATCCCTCAGCTCGCAGGTACAGAGCAGGACTGGAACCCAGGTGGCTTCTCTCTATGGCCCTCAACTCTACTAAGCTGCCTCTTAATCAGTGCTCAGTAAATACTTCTGGAACGGGATTGATGTTTCCAAAGAAATGAATGCTCCTTATGGTTCTGGGCAAGATTTTGGGCCAATGAAACTAGCGTCCCGGAAGCCTGACCCAGTACAACTAGTCGGCCACTGTGCCTGAAGGGTGCTTCCTTGTTCTGCAGGACCACATTGTGGCTAATCAATCTGTGACGGGTTTTGACCAGCTGCCCTGGGAATGTGGCCTTCATTGGTCTGAGCAAAATTGAGATCATGGGTCATGAGAAAAAGAAAAGAAGGGGTAGAGGTAGGGGCAGCTAAAATATAGAGAACCTTCCCTTTTCTTCACAGAAATACAATTAGGTTGAAAAATACCTGAGATTCAAAGAATTCGCAATCCACTGAGATAAGGTTTTCAATATCTGTCTTAGTCAGAGACCCTTTGCAAAGACCAACAGGCTAAAAGAAAAAAAGAGAAAAAAAAAAAAGGAGAGAAAAGAAATGAAAATGTCATGTGAGTATTAAGATTATTAATGATTATAAATGGAAATCACGATGCTTTCTGCTTGTGTAGACATACAGCCAACCAACATTTTTGTACTCCTCCAAATTAATAGGCAGGCACTAAGACAGTTCTCTCTAGATCTCCTCTACCATGTGATGATCCAACTATGTTACCTAATAATAGTTCTCTCTATTATTTATGCACTTTTTGTTTTTGTTGAGTAATTGAATTTTATCTAACTTGTTTTTGTTGTATTTAAACATTGTACCTAAATATTTTCACATATCCCTATTTACTTCCATAGGGCAAATTCTAAGAAGAATAATTTTTGGGTCATGGAGTATGTACATTTTCAACTGTAAATAGAATATTGTAATAAAATGTTGTCTCCATATCTAAAGAAGAGCTTCTAAGCATATCCACATATAACTTACTAAAATATGGTTGAACAGGTTTCCTGAACATCACCCTATCACTCATTGCCAGATCATATGAGGAGAGACTAGAAATAACTTAAGGTGGGAAAATTCATTAATATAGGTCCTCCTGGGGGAATGGTGTTTCAGTCTTTCCCTTTAAAAGAACCCTCTGGAGAGACTGCTGGTGCCTGCAGTAAGTAGAATCCAGTCACTCCCACCCTTTTGTAAGATTTGCCGAGCTGCCAAAATGTGTAGGACTACCTGGTGCTGACAACAGAGTAGAGTACAAGGATGGATTCTGTGAGTGTGTTTTCATGTGAGTCTATACATTGGGGACTTGGGTGGTTTTGGAGATTGGTGTCTGCTTCCATCTCAGAAAATCCTGAGGGCAAGATCCTGGCTAAAGCAGCCTAACATAGTAGGGTAAGAAGAGAAGGCTACAATGGTGCAGGCTGCTTCTATTGTTTGACTTCAGAAGAATGTGTGAAGGTTCCATGGGACAAGCAAATGTTTTCAGTAGAACTAATTTTACATTATCCTCCAAAGGAGTAACCTTCTAGGTAAAGGGGCTTTTAATAGTAAATAACCATGGAGGGTCAATCTAAGAAGGGGTGGTTCCAAAGAGTCAGCTATAGAATCTATCATCCTGTTGGGAGAGGAACTCTGAATGAATCCATACCTAAGACACTCGAGAGAACCAGCACTGGAGCCTGCCTCATAGAGATTTAGTAATGGGCAAGAGTAAACTACAACTGCAGGTCCAGTTATGTAAAAAGAATTTTCACATTTTTCTGTAATCCTCTTTCTTGCTTTTGAATCTTGGAGGAATCAGAATTAAGCAAAGGAGAGCTTCAGTGGAGAAGGAGTAAAAGAACAGAATTAGACTCTTCTTCATAGCAGGTCCTAAGCTCAACAACTGCCAGAAGTTAAAACAACAAGAAAATAGAAGACTTGAACAACACCATACAGACATCTATAGAACATCCCATGCAACAATAGCAGAATACACATACTTCTCAAGTGCATATGGAACATTATCTAGGAGAGACCACATGTTAAGCCATAAAACAAGCATAAATTCATTTAAAAGTAATAAAATCATACAAAGTATATTCTTAGACCATAAGGGATTAATATTAGAAATCAATAACTGAAGGAAATTTGGGACTTTCAACATATGTGAAAATTCAATTACACATTCCTAAATAAGCAACGGTTCAAAGAAGAAATCACCAGGAAAATTTGAATATACTTTGAGATAAATGGAAATAAAAACACAACATACAAAACTTAAGAGATGCAGCTAAAGCATTTCTTAGACGTAAATTTGTAGCTGTAAATGTCTATATTGAAAAATAAGAAATGTCTCAGATCATTTCAACACATTTTGCCCAATTGCATTCCAACACAATTATCCAATTCACATTTCCTTTAGATGGTTTCAAGACCACCTCCATCCCGATACATCCTTTGAATGAAAGCCTGTTGGAGTTTGTCTTTCTTAAAAGGTTGTCCCTGGAGTGTAATACCATGCTGTATTCTAAATGTACTGACATTTTCATATCAAAGCAGGACCATCATCAACCAATGCAGAAATACTCTCTACATTTATACTGCCCCTTATGATCACATTTTGTAATTGCATTAAATTGCTGATGAAAATTATACTTACAGTAGAATAAAACCCCTGATGATTGCATGTGGGCCCACCTTAACTCTAACTAGTGAGTTACTTCCTTGAGGGGATAAAAGCATTTTATTCTTCACAATACCTCATATACAACGACTGCTCAACAAATACTATATGATGATCTGTGAACATAACTCTTAAATGATACGTCATTCAGGAACACTCACCAAAGAATCAGAAGGCGGAAGCAAGCAGCTGCTGTCTGCGGATTTGGTACATGGTGACTCTTTGATTAAATATTCCACAAAGTAAGCAGGGCCAACCACCCACTGTTTGAAATAAGAGTTGAGAAATAAAAATTAATCTTTCCGCCATGGGGAACAAACCAGGTTTGGAGACAGTATATTAACAGAAACCAGACATGCCCAGAGTCAGGGTCAACACATCAATCCTGTTGTCCCTGCAAATCCCCACACTGATCAAACCATGCTTTATGATTTTGTTATTTAGAAAATGTAATCACCATACCTTTGTTCCCTTCTTAAGGGTTTGAGTGTGCCCTCAATTCTATCCTTGGTATTTTTTTTCCTTGTGTAGAACTCTCTTTTAAATTAGTTTGTCTTCATATGACAGAGATTTCAACATAATGCAAATATAAGAACCTAGCTTACCCCAAACCCACAAGTCAACTTCCACAACAGGACTTAACTTGGAGTAGAAGTTGACTTGCTAAATGCTCCTTGGTTAATGAGATATGAGGCTGCTGCAGTATATAGTGCACATAAACAGAATCACCCAGGGGACTATATGAGTCAATGTCCCTTCTTGCTTTAAGGCCAGTGAAGAAAAATTGAGTGACAGGATACTTGTGGAAACCCTGGAATGACTCAGAAACTGAAACAAGCTTGAATGTGCTTCAAGTCTACCACAGTATGAGATGTGGAGAAAGAGGTTCTTTGGTTCTCGTCAAAAGGAGTGCTTTGATAGTCCCCTCTCTGCTTAAGTTTCTAAAACAACAGCTATGAGACTCATTATTTGTATAATTGGCATGGGCACTTTAGCCTTACCTGGCTAGAAGCCCTGATGACTTTGACAAGAGAGTACTGCTTTGTGGTGTTCTTGTTGTTGTATTCTGCCAGAGTCTCAGTGACAGCTTCCAAAACACTGGGATCTGACAAATCAGCAGAACTGGGTCTAGGGCAGTCCGGGCAGCGACTGTGAATCCTTCTTTGAGAAACTGTTTTTGCCAAAGAGAGAATGTTAAAGATAAACTCCTTATTAGTAGTGGCAGATGGGTGGGGTTCAAGCTATAGATCACATGATCCTAACAAAGGGTAATATTGAAAAATAAAGATAATACTGTTGCAAGGTAGGAGTGAGAAAGGCATTTTCTGAAAAGCCAGTTAGCTTGCTGCAGAGAGTTTTCTACAATGAGAATGCGTTACTGTCATTTTTTTTTAATCCAAATAAAATATATTTGACATCATGCAAAATTATTTACCTCAAGCATTTTTCAAAAACATATTATATATGTGTTTTTATATGACTTTTTCTCATCATCATTGCCTCTGTAAAATAGACTGAGTTCCTTACCAGGTTGGGATTACATTACTGTCATGTCTTATTTACCTTTTAGTCCTCTACACCTAACATAACTTCTAACAAATGGTAAGTGCTTAGTAAATGCTTGTGTCTTTTTTTTTAACGGATAGCCCATCCATTTGGTTGTAAATTGGAAGTGAGTCAGAAAGCAAAAATTGGTCAAATCATTGTACTATTGGGTAGAATAGTCTTGCTAGTAGTATTAAAGAATGTCTATGTTTGGAAGGAGCTGGGCATGGCAAATCTACTGTGAAAGTCAGGTTAGGGAAATTGTCTAAAAGTTTGCAAACACATTGCTTTTGATTAGTTGCATGTTTAGTCGGGTATATTTTGAGGACTGGTGAGATTGTGGGGAAGGTGAAGCCCCTGTGCCTCACTCCTTGGCCCCATACCATGTGACCTTTGAGCGCTCTGATAGTCAGGCTCTTGTTTAAGTACTGGGTCTGTTTTATCAATTGTAAGTTCTCTAATTCATATTAGGTGAGTCTTGTCGTCACAACCAGGAAGCATAATTTGTACCTAATAAGATATTTGCTTGTCACTAAAAGGAATCAGCAGCTTTATTACCACCTGGAGCTTGATAGGAATGCAGAATTTCAGGCTTCACTCCAGACCTACAGAATCAGAACCTGCCCTTCAACAAGATCCACGAGGGATTTCTTATGCACATAATATTTGAAATGTAACCATATCTTGTTTTTCAATTGCATGAAATTTTGCTTTCTTAATACTTCCCCTTGAAAAATGGAGGATCCAGATAAACACAGGTGTATATTTCAAATTATTTACCTTCAACCCCACTGTACTCCATTTATACATTTTTCAGCATTTTTGATTCCTTATACTTAATGGTAACTGGTGGAGGGCAGAGCAAGGAGGCAGTAAGGGTAAAATATTCTACAAGATATAAGGCACCAAATCAAGGCAGTGCAGGGTCTGTGCTCCATGAGTGGTTTAATCAAAATTCTATAGGAATGTAGAGCAGGAGGGCACTGTTCTTTCTTGAACAGAGAAGGTCACGGAGGATGCAGCAGTGGCATTGATCCTTAAAGAATGGGGATGAGTTCAAAGGCAGAGGTCATCAGAAAGGGGCAAGCACAGAGGAATGAGCAGCAAAAGCAAGATGCAGTGATTGGGAGGTGCAGTGTGGGTTCAGAGGTAGTGAGGCATCTGGTTGAATGGGGGTGTAGAGTTGGTGCAGACCAGGAGACAATGGCAGAGAGAGCTAGAAAGGGAACCTGGGGAACAGTTGCACACTTTATGTCCTTTGTGGCAGATGGAAAATTTAGGATTTGCTGCAGCACACAATGGAGAGCTGTTAGGCTGATTGAGGAAGATTAATTGTGAGGAGAGAAACACTGCAGGATGAATTTCAGTGAAGAGGCCAGAATTAGATATGGAAAGGAAAAGGACAGGAGAAAACCTATGCACTCTTGCCAAAGCCCTGCTTTATTGTTCCTTTCCTTCTTTTATTAAAATGAACAGAATGAGACCGGTCTCTTACCTGGGCGAAGAGTACAGTTATAAGCAAGTGAGTAGAGAACTCTTCTTGGCTTGTTAACATAAAATATTGTTTTGCATCGACCATAAACCTGGAACCAAACAAAAAACATTGTACGACAATGGGGTAATGAACTGCTGGTTTTAAAATGGACTTCAGAGATTTTTTTTGTAAAGTACTGTGAAGCTTAACATCAAATTTTGGTTGTTTTCAGAGTAAAACTGCGAGCTGATGATCAAACTTGTTTATCTTTTCTTCTCGCATGCACCTAAACTACATTTCCTAGCCCCTCTCACGGTTAGCTGGGACAGCATAAAACTGCGTTCTAATCACAAGAAGGTGAGCAGAAGTGATGTGACCACCCCAGCCCTGGCCCATAAAGATCTCCCAGGAGCTCTCTGTCCTCCGTGCCCTTTGTCTTTCCATAGCCTGGCACAGGTAAGTGCTGACACCGGGGAAGCCTTGAGTGTGATGGCAGAGACTAGAGTCATACAGTGGAAGGCAGCTGGCTCTCAAAGTCACTGGGGGAGGGAAAGCCACCCTCCCAATCAGGAATGTCAAACTATCAAGGGTCAGTTTGATAAATTTGGTTACAAAACTATATCTTGATCAAATAGTTTAGTTCTAAACACTTACATCACTGTCCTGCACTCATGTTATGAAGTTTCCTTTTAATCAAGTGAAATAATTGCAGGGTAATTGATATCCCATGAAAACTGACATAGTATTTTGACGCATCTTCCATGCCATCTTTAAAAGGACAATTTCTGAGACCCTGTTGGTTCTTTGATTCCAGGCTAATCTGTGTGACCCTCCTGAAAGCTCCCACAGGATAACCCTTTCCCTCAACCCCAAACATCATATTAGTGTTCATTAAAATTAAACAAAACCAACCAAAAAGATCTTCCTCTACTGCTTCTATAGTCCACCTTAAACTTAGCTCAGAGTTTGTTTTTTTTTCTCACTGTTAAAACACCAGTCAAGATTCTACACAAGAGTCGGACTTAGAGAATAATTTGGGGGTAACCCTGTAATTCTGGTCTGTATAACCATGATGAGGCATCTTAGAAGCCCCTCTGATTAGTGAAAGTTTGTTCTTCTGTAGAGTTGGAATAAGCAAACAGGCTCCCTGACACAGAGGACATTGAAAGACAGTGTACATGGCACAGCCTTCACCTTTAGACTCTAGGGCAGAACACGATGAAAACAAACTTACAGATTCATGGAGATTCCTCGCCCCACAGTCCTTCCACAACTTTCTGGTGAGCACATGGCATTCTGTCTCTAACACATCCATTGTGAGATAGTACAGAGCTCC
>JAQZBX010082235.1:0-13549 GCA_029593785.1 Cabassous unicinctus | reverse complement strand
ACTAGTTTTTAAAAGTTCATTTCCGAAAATTCCAGTAGGTGGCACTCTTACAAAACCTAAAGAAGTGGCCGCTTTGGCAACTTCTGGTTGTTTTTTGGGTGGTTCCCTACTTAATTTGCAAATCCATTTGTTTTGAGTAATTAAAATTCAGTTTTTTCTCTGACTGCCAGAGTCATACATGCTGTTTTTTAAACATTTTTAAAAAATATAAAAAAGAAAAAGAAAATATTCTCTAAATTCCTCTCTAATCTCTAAGAGATAATCATTATTAACAGTTTAGTGTATATTTTCCAGATCTTTCTCTAGCTTATGCACACAACAAATGCATATAAATCAAATATTTTTAATTTGTAAAAGTTTAGATTTTAAAAATAATTATAAAAAAAGATGTTCCTCTTTTACTGTCTGATCATTTACTCAGGTATTTTTCTTGTGAGTTACATTCCTTTAAAGATAGACCTTCTACTTTAGCAGTTCACTAATTGCTGAGTCCAAAAGGACTTTTTATGTCTGTGTTGAGTCTGTTGATTTACAGTTCATGATCTAGTGAATGAAGGCTGGAATCTCATGATAAAGGCTGCTGTGCTGATTCCATTTCTTGGCAATGAGAAAAGGGCAAAGTGAATGTTGATAAGAAATGACTGAGATAATTAGAAAAGGACTGTTATTCTGGACTTGATATCTTTTACTTTAAATTCAAGCCATTGGAGCATCAAAGTGAAGTTTTGTGAAATCCCTGATTTTTTTTCCAGGTGTTTGTGTTTTCCCCACCCCCCTGTATTCATTGTGGGAGGGGACTACACAAGGTTGTGAATACCAGGAGGTGAGACTCATTGGGGGCCAACTTGGAGTAATCAATAAATAGATGGTATTTAAAGCCACTGAATTGGAAGAGCTCACCTAGGGAGTGTAGAGTGAGAGGAGAGGAGGATTGAGCTTTGGGGACTCCAACATTCAGAGGTTACAAAGAGGAATCTGAGAAAATGCTTCCTGTCTCTGGGAGCCCAGTGGAGAAAATATTTCAAAATGAAGGCAATACTGAGGAACTAAGATGATAGCTAAGAAATGCCCACCGCATTTATGATTGTGCAAAACCCCTTTATTCTCGGAGTCTCACACCATTCAGATGTAGTTCTAAGGAAAACAAATCTTATAAACTATTTACAGCCACTTTTGAGTAACGGGGAAGTGGTATAATATATTTCTTGGGCACTATGGATATTGCTTAGGAAAAGACCTTGATAATCTTCTTGGGTGTGAAAGGTAATGCTCTCTTAGGATGTGTTCTAGAAAATGAAGGCCAGAGTTGAATTTCTCTGTATTATAAAGTGAGGTGAGTGGAAGGCCTGAAAACTTTAAAAAATATTAAAAGGAAGTGTGATTTCAGAAAGCTACATACTCAAGAAAATTGGTTTAAAATGGCATAAAAACCTTCCATCAACTTCTGCACTCAGTTCTGAAATTCCTCCAAGCTTGCATGAATTCCCTTCTGTTCCCTTTGATACTCCTCATTCATCATTTCCCCTGGTTTCTCCGTTCTATTTTGGTTCCATACAGTAATACTAATAGGATACACATTTTGAGTGCTTATAGGTGCCAGGGACTGTTCTGTATACTATCTCATGTAATTGTCATAAATCCCAACCAGTGATGTAGGTACTGTCATCACTGTCAGTTCCATTTTAATGATCAGGAAACTGAGGCTCACATGGGTTGTTTCTAGCTATTTAGTAGCATAGCCAGGATTTGAACCCTGTTTGGCTTTAGAGCCCAGGCTCTTGCCCATTAAATCATGCTCTTGTTTTCTTTCTAGGGAATTTGAATTTGACAACCCAGATTGAGCCATCTCCTTGGGCTTGGACATTGGTGGCCTCCCTTCAGCCCCAGAACATGACTTCTGTTTTTGAGTTGTGGGTCTGATCCTCCCCAATAGAAACCTCACCCTGGGCTCACAGGTGCCAGATAGGAAAAGGGAAATAAAACAAGGTTTTCTCACTCCCCTGTGTCTTTTCATAGTATTTCTTCTGCCCAGAATGTTCCCTTTCTCCCTCCTTTCCTGGTTGATTTCTGTATGAAGCCTTCCATTTCCCCCTCTGACAGGTTGTGAATTTCTTCCTCCATTGGTTGGCAATTCTTTGAATATCTGTTTGCCCCATCTTACTGTTGGAGATTGAATCATGTACCTCAGGAAAGACATGTTCAAGTCTTAATCTGTGTTTCTGTGGGTGTGAACCCTTTTCTGAACAGGACCTTTGAAGATGCTCTTAGTTAAGGTGTGGACTCGATTGTGAGCAGGATCTTCAAAGATACTGTTTAGGTGAGGCCACATTGAATCAGGGTGGGCCTTAATACATGTGACTGGAGTCCTTATAAGCAAAGGCGATTCGGGCACAGTCATTCAGTGGAGGCTGGAATTCAGAAGAAGCCAGAAGCCAGTAGAAATCAGGGGAGCAAATACAGAGAGAGAGAGAGAGAGCGAGAGCGCCAAGTGATGGAGATCACCAGAACATTACAGACTGGGGGAAGGTGAGCCCTGCCAGTACCTTGATGTTGGACTTCCAGCCTCCAAACCATGAGAAAATAGTCTCCTGTTGTTAAAGCCAACCCATCACGTGGTATTTGTAGCAGCCAGCCCTAGCACACTGACACACTCCACTGTGTCACCAGTCCTGGCAGCTACCTCTACCTTCAATTGTGAGTGTCTCAAGGCAGAGACCATATCTTACTCATCAGAGTCTCCAGCATGACCATCATGCCTGGTCCACTGAAGGAGCTCAATAAATGTTTCTTGACTGAATGAAATAAGGTGTTAGAAAATGAACAGGGCAACTGCTATCCTTGTATGTGGACAACATAATATTGTTGCAACCTTGATGGGCTGACCTAAAAAGGACAGAACTTTTAAAAGAATCTTCTTAATCTTCAACCTTGACATCTTCATTCCTGTGTTTACCTACTTTACTATTAGTATTTCATAAACCCCTCTTGATGCCCTTGACTTGGCTGTTGGAATTAAGAGAGCACCCATTTCACACTGTTACCATTCATTAATCTTTTATTAAAATTAACTCTAAACATTGCTACTTGATCAAAGTTCTGTGATTAAAGAAAATTCCAGGTCACCAGAAGAAAGTTCATTTAAAGATTACTCTAGATACAGAAAGATAGTAGGTATTTTTGGTTTGTAATAGAGACTGACCTGACTGCATATTATTTCAGAAGGACAACAAATACTTAAAGGGAATAAGAAGTCCAAAGAAAATGAAACAGACAAAAATAGAGATTGAGCTAATACAACTTTTCTGAAAGGAATAATTTCTAATAGTAAGTTTCTTATTCCTAATGAACCAATCGTGTGGCAGATTTTGTGAAATTTTAAATTAGTTCTTCAGTTTCCTGGACTTGGGATGAGACCACCTCACCATTCACCACCTCTTGCACAATTGTCTTGATTTTTCGAGTTTTGGTTGGGTCTAAAGAGAAAAATGGAGTAAGGAGGCAAAAGTTAGTGTTTGAAATGTTAATCCAAATTTGATTGTTGTTTAATTTAAGCTTCTAAATTAGGTATTGTCTGACATAATCCATCAAAAGTGACTTCTACATTCTCAAAAATGTGTTTTATCCAATGAAAATGAAATGCAGTCATGGTAATCTAGTGTACAAATAAGTATCTTTTTCTTTTTAAACATTTAAAAATTGGTTATGATGCTTCAGTTTGTACCCTTTGTAGAGAGGCTTCCTCTGGACTTCCTAAAAGTTTTAATACAGTCCTGACTACTCATTTTGCTACAGAAGTGCAAAATGTTTTTCCTTGGTTCAGAATACAAATATACTTTAAATTTAAATGATTAATAATACTGATAGATTGAATGCGATCTTACAGTTTTAATTATTAATAATGCGATTCTGACTTACTGTAAGTGATTCTTAAGGAATCTGCTTACCTTTAGAGGAATCAGTTGACTGAGTCTCAGATTTGCAGTCTGTCACCAATGAACTTTCATCCACACTATTGCTGTAAAGAAAGCAAGGGAGGATGGCATCACATGATGCTTTCTGGAGTGATGAGGAATCAGGAGAGGTT
The DNA here is from genome assembly GCA_029593785.1 of Cabassous unicinctus. NCBI lineage: Eukaryota > Metazoa > Chordata > Mammalia > Cingulata > Chlamyphoridae > Cabassous > Cabassous unicinctus. The sequence goes on along the minus strand of JAQZBX010082235.1, from coordinate 9,465 downwards.
GCCATTTGAGCTAAAAATTAGAATGGTACACAAAACTGTGACCAAATAGAAAAGTCATCCCAAATTTCTTGATTAAGAATGATTGAATAAGTGATGAGTTGGTGCCATGCATCTTTATTTTCAAATCCTGCCTAAAATGGTTTCTGAGAGTGAAGTGACTTGGCAATTAGGGGAAGATTTGGTCTCAAAATTAGATTTCCCAACTTAGAGTCCAGAGTTCTTCTAACTTGTCTAGACTGCAATTGCTTTTGGGAAGTTTGCAACAGAGGGCCTTAAGTGGTTCATATGGCTGTTATTTGATGTTTCATTCTTAGCATCGGATCATTTATATCGGAAATTGAATGGATGGCTTTTCTAGTACATGGAAGTACCCTTTTCCAATATGCTACTGTGGTGCCTTTGTTCATTGCCACATTTTATGAATTATCAATTAAGATAATAGATGAAAACACTTTGCAAAGTGAGGAACATTTAATAAATACAAGGCATGTCTTAACTAGATTTGTTATTTTCCGTCAACTAAAGAACCTCTCCTTTCCTTATATTGCAGCAAAAACTACATTCAGATGTCCAGTGTTGGCCAGCAACTGAAGTTTTTTTCACCCTCGTTTTCTTTCTTACCCTTCAGCCTCGCCGTCCAGCAGGCGGCGGTAGGTCTCGATCTCCAGCTCCAGGCGGGCCTTGACGTTCAGCAGCCGCTGGTGGTCAGCGTTCTGGCCCTCGGCGTCGGCGCGCACCTGGAGCAGCTGCGCCTCCAGGCCCGCGATGGCCTGCTGCACCTGGGACAGCTGGCCGCAGTAGTCGCCCTCAGTTTCCGCCAACGAGTCCTCAAGGGATTTCTTCTGCACACAGAAGGGAAGTGGCACAGATATAACAATGGAATGGAAAGAGGAAGGCAGCCAACTCGTCAAACCTACTTTGGATGCCGCATTTTCTTTGGAAATTGACATGATTCTGCTTTTTACAAGACCCTTACTATGGCGAGCTGGGACTGGAGCTCGATCTCGAGGTTTTGAAACTGGCGCCTCAGGTCGGTGACCTGGCTCTTGCTGGACTGAAGCTGCTCCGTGTTGGTGCTGATCTCCTTCCTGAGCTCCCTGCTCTGCAACAGCAAAGAGACGGCGAGGGGACGTGAGCGCTCTGCTCACACGTCTTTCTGCGAATGTATCAAAGCCTTTTGCTTTTGTTTATATGACCTTTTCGTTGAACCAGGCTTCCGCGTCCTTACGGTTCTGCTCAGCGATGGCTTCATACTGTGTCCTCATATCGTTGAGAAGCCTGGTGAGGTCCACTCCGGGGGCAGCGTCCATTTCTACGCTGACCTGGCTGGGGCCGCCTGCCCGGAAACTCTGGAGCTCCTGGGGACGATGAATGAGAGGGGCATAGGGGCGCATTCTTTCATGGGCTCTAGGCACTTTTGCCTTCACGGGTCTCTTCTGCCCATACACAGATATTAAAAAATTATATTTTACATTGTGTTGGTATAAATATAAATATATTAATGCAATAAAACATTTTCTTTGACCTAAAAGTTCATATTTTTCTTCTATATGTAAAAGAACTTAAAACATTTTCATGAGTCCCAAACAGTATCTCAGGCCTTAAATCTGTGCCTACTGTTCCTAATGAGTGAGTCTGCCCTACTTCTTGAGGGCCTTTACTGGATGATGTGGTGTTTGCACAGTGCACTGCATGGAGGGTTTCGGCCACAGCTACCAAACTGAGGGCTGCAAACAGTACTTAGGTTTGCACACCATTTGAGTCACAGTCACTGAAATGCAGTAGAAACCTTTTTAGAATCCAATTGCCAGGGTCGTGATTAATATCCATTCTATACACCAGCCAGCTAACTGGTATGTTGGAGTTTTCTGATGTGTGTTGTGTTTGCATTGTATTGGGTATAACAGGTTTCTCTAACATAATATAACAAGTTATTGGTTGATGTTTCTTTTTCAACTTTTAAAACATTACTTAAAATCACTGTCAGGAAAATTAAAATTCTAATTGTCATTAAATGACAAGATCAAAAAGTGTTATCGCCTAACAGGAACCACCATCGATACCATCACCACCATCACACACGCACACACACACACACACACGCACTCTCCCAGAAACCCAATGCAAACGGCCATTTTAACAGGAAGATAAAGTATCCATTACATTTGTTCTAACTCTAGATTTGTACATTTGAAATTGCAATTTTTGGGTCTAGGAGAAAAAAAAGCAGCTTTATAGAGCCTGCTTTTTCTGGCCCACCTCCTCGTGGTTCTTCTTCAGGTGGGCCAGCTCTTCAGTCAGGCTCTCCATCTGCACCTCCAAGTCAGATCTGGCCAGGGTCAGCTCCTCCAGCACCCTGCGCAGGCCGTGGATGTCGGCCTCCACGCCCTGGTGCAGGGCCAGTTCATTCTCATACCTGAAAACCAAATGCAGAATGGTTCAGGGAATCAAAACAATCATTTGAATAAGGCCCCTGCCGTCTTTGGGGCTATTTTTTGCATGAATGTGTACCACTATTTAAAAATAGCACTGTAACATGGTGCTAGTTTTGCTTTTATAAATCTTTTTCCTTTCCTTTTTTGCATAATAGCTTACTACTCAGTTGGTGAGGAGGAGAAAAGTGAAAAAATTATGAGGTGCTACTTTTCTACCAGCAGTGAACTCCAATAGCACCACATGCCAGGGAACCATTTTCCCTTTGCCTTGTTGCTGGGACTGTGAAGAGTAGCAGCTCCTCTCTAGGTGGAGATTCTGATGGCATCCTAAAAGCAGCTGAAAATAAAATGGAAATATGTCTTTTTGCTTAACTTTTATTCATTATTTAATTTAAAAGATTGGTGGTACTTTTCTAGTTTTACCAAGAATTTACAGGTTCAGGACCACATTTACTGTGTGGAAATTTTGTGGAACAAAAAGGAAATTAGTGGTTCTTACATCTGAAAGGGTAGGGCATGAGGAGAGAAGAGGGAATACAAAAATAAATGTCATGGTTAATACCTTAGTTGTATGTGTCATCAGGAAAACAATGTTTCATTTCCCCCTTGGGCAAAAAACATTATTAATTCACTATATACGTGGAAAGTTGAGATATAGGACATTGACAGGATTATCATGTCGCATCATGAGTCAATGGCAAATTGCACATATGGCGATCCATTGTCCTAGGTTTAAGCAACTTTAAGGACATGTAATGTGAATTGCGTTTGAATCTAATTATCTATGTGAATTTACCACAATACTTAAATGTATACAGCATGTGAACTTCAGAAGGTTTGAAATATTTACCATCAACAAAGGGAGGAAGATTGAGACTAAGAATAAATGGTGGCACATGTCAGTCATCATCAATCTTTCTTTTATTCTACTCACTTCATTCTGAAGTCCTCGGCAGCCAGTCTAGCATTGTCAATCTGTAAGATGAGCTGGGCATTTCCAGTGCTGGCAGAAATGATCTGGCAGAAGAGAGGGAGACATGCAAAATGAGGTTTTACAATACAGTATTATACAAGTTTTTTTGACAGATTTTTTTTAGGTGATTTGAAATAACTTAAAAGTTTAGGCAGTTTCATTTTTCTAAGAAAATGTTTATAAAATATTTAAAAATTAAACATTGCCTATAAAAAAGGAAATGGAATACTATTATAGTAAATGATAAAATGGAATTAACCGTCTTGACATGAGAAAACTGTTGTAAATACAATCAAATTGAAGGATACCCATATTTTAGGTGATTGTCACTGTAAAATATTGTAGTAGTAAAAGAGAAAACTAGAAAAGAATTCCCAAAGCCCCTCCAAAAAACATATTCTTACCTTATTCCTGAGGGCCTCAATCAATGGATGATATTTACTGTAGTCATTCTGTGACCCAGAGTTTCCAGGCTCAGATTCCCGTGTTTCGTACCATTCTCGAATTTTGTTTTCTAGCTCAGTATTAGCCTCTTCAAGAGCTCGAACCTTGTCCAGGTAGGAAGCCAATCTGTCATTAAGGTTTTGCATGGTTTCTTTTTCTGATCCAGAAAGAAGGCCTCCATCACAGCCAGAGAGAATACCTAGGGAGCCTCCTACTGGGCTTCCCCCCAAACCAATGCCTAGGCCCCTAAAGCCACCCCCCATGCCTCCGGCAAAGTAACTTCCAGACCCACTGCCCAAGCCAGAACTAGAACCAAACATGGAAGTAGCAGAGAAGACTCCCCCACAGTCGCCTCCAAAGCCAAAGGTGCTTCCCCCATAGCCACTTCCAACACTGGAAGCAGACATGCCCCTGGCTCTGCCTGCTGTCCCGTTTTGGGAGGACAGCTGGTGGGAGAGCCCAGAGGTGCACGCTGACAGTGACATGGCAGTTGCTGGGGAAATCTACAGCCTGGTGGCCACAACCTGGGAGAAAGCAGTGCAAGTAAGGCAGAAAAGTTAACCTTTTATAGGCAGTGAAATGGGTGTTGCCGTTGAAAAGTTCATTCTCTCCATTCAAAATACAGTGCACCCCCCCCCCTTTGCCAGCTCAGCAAGTAAATGATTTATGCCAATTGAAAATTCATTGGTATAGAAATAATTGAATAATTGTGCCCACAAATATTTATTATACGAAAAAGAAAGCTGGGTGGGGTAAGGATAGGTTGTCATAAGGAATTTTTCTTCTCCAAATGATTCTATTGCCTGTTTTCCCAGCACTGCCCAGTGTCCCATGCACAGTAAGAAGCAATGAGTTCTTGTGGAATGGGTAAATTAATAAATACTTCCTAAACCTTAAGCTTTTTAAAAAATTTTCACTCGTCTTTCCTATTTGTTTCATTTAGAAAACCCGTATGAACCATGATATAGTATTTCTTTTGGTGGAAAATAGTTTCAGAAGCAGTTCTGAAAAACACCGGTGGAAGGGGAAATAAATGTATTTCCCAAGTTGATACTGCAATTTGAGTTTTCAAGGATTTTAAGACCTTGTCATTAGAATGTTGCATGGTTTCTCTTTCTGACTTAGGAAGAAGACCTCTTATATTCTGCTTTGGGGACTGAGGGAAAGAAATCAACAAAACGTATGGGCCAAGAATTATCCTCAGTTTGTTTATGAATATATAGATTCTGAAATAGGACTTTTTTTTCTGCTGGCTGAAGAAATATAAAAATAATTCCTTCTTAAAAGAAATTGAAAATCATTTGCCATTATTTTGTCTCAGTGTCACAATAAAATTAGTTTCTTTTGATTTTTAGGAACACTGACAAGTGCTCTTTTTGAGTAGCTTTTGAGTAGATTTTGCAGTTTTTTATTTTGATAGGAATTGACCTTCTTGGTAAACTCTATGAAATACTGGGCCTTGTCTAATTGTTGACTGCTCTATTCACAGTGCTTACTTTATTTATTTCTTCAACAGATGTTGTATATAATGGTTGCTTAGTAAATATCTTGCCTGAATAAATAGATTGTGTAAAAACTGCCATTATCAATAAGGAGGGAGAGGAAACACATGGAATTGAGAAATGTTTGAAGCCCCAAATTTAAGAAGCCAGGGAACCATTTCAGTTGACTGCTGTGGAAAGAATAACTCTTTCAATATAGACAAGCTATGCAGTATTCTTTTTTAATTTTTGTGAAAACTTTGGAAAGTGTGCTTCAAAGAATCACATTGTGTCTCTCGCTCTCTCTTTTTTAAATAAAGCTCCTATTATACTTTCCTTAATATTTTATTTGCCTTTGAAACCAATATGGCTTACATATGGACATAAAAACAATAAAGTTCAGATGGGAAATGCATTAACTTGAAAGGAGCCTGCTTTCAGAGTTGTAGATACTTGGAAACCCTTTAATGTAATTCTGGGGTAGTGGGGTTTCCTTAGGAGTAAAGATTTTTCTTTTACATGTTTTCTTTGAGATAGTCTAAGTATCCTGAGATTATTTTTTAAATTTCCTCTATTTTTGAAGTAAAATAATTCTATTGTTGATGTTTTTTTAAAGAAAGAAATATATACATATATTTATGGCTATTGCAGGAAGTTTGGAAATTGCAAAAATGTAAAGAAGATATATGCATATGTGAGAATATTATATATATTTGAACATAATTGATAGAATATAGAATTTTATAATCTGTTTTTCTCTTAAGAATATATCAATATCATTGGAATTTTATAATTGGTTGGGCAAAGAGCATATATAATAGATTCTTGGAAACACTTTGTTGAATGCAGATTTCTTAATTCAATATGCTCTGCATTTGATGATAGGGAATAAAATTTCTGGGCATAAATAACATTTTTTTCTCTAAGCAAGTTTTTGCAAACATTCTGAATTCCATTAATACAGTATACATTGACTGTGGTGTTATAGATATGTATGTGTTTTGAATTGAATGGATTTATTGAAATGAAATACATTGCAATCGTTGTAAAGATACATTCAAGAACTTTCAGATTCCAAAAAGATTTAGGTCTCCTCATAGAGGGGAACAAGTTTCCTCTTGAGTCTGGTATATTCGGATTCTGTGTTTTATTTGATTACTAAGGAAAACTTTTTTTTAATCACTACTCTTCTAGATTTTTAAAAATAAAATTGAATTCTTTTTTTATTTAATAATGTATTTCATAATAAAGAAGGCTTTTTATACATTTTAAAGTGGAGATTGAATCTAAATTATAAAGATTAATTTCTCAGCAATATTATTGGATACCTGTGAGATCTTTGAGAGGTTACTTACTTAATACAAACAAACAATTATGATATTTAGTAAATATTCAGCCACTGTTTAAGATTATGCCATGAGCCCAAACAGCATTTTTTGTTTGTCTTAACTAAAACAATAATGTATTTTGGACATTTTTCTTCAGCAGTAGAGGATTAAGCATGCAACTGTTATACAACTTGAATTATTTAAAAAAGCGTTGGCCTTTTTAAGAATTAAATCAAGTATTTCAATCAAGCCAACAGGAAAGTATTAAAGTATTGGATTCTGCTGTTAGTTCCATCTTCAATTTCTAGTCCCTTTGCAATGTGTCTTGTAAAGGTTAGCATTCAATAAACACTTGTTGAATTGATTTCTCTTTTGATAAATCAAGCTGTGGGTCATGAGAGTCTTTTCTTCACCAGGGGATTTTTCCAAATCTAAAAAGGGATTATTAATGTACAAGTAAGCTATGCAATATATCACTTTAAGTAGCAGTGGGCTACAGCACTTCATGTAAACATGTTCAGATGTGAGACTCATTCTAATGTTAACAGCACCCACCCCCCCCCAACGTGCACTCAGATGTCACCGTTTGGCACTAACGCCTGTGCTCCATGCAGGGGGAGGTTCTGCAGCACCAGCTGCTTCACCTTCATCTGGAGCCTTTTCTCCAGAGAATTCTTCTTCCCCTGGCCTTTATCCCATTGACTTTCATCTCACAGCAGTCAGCACTTGCTTTGCCTTCATAGAAGGCAGACTGAGGAATTCTGTACCTGTAGCCCGGATTCCCCTAGTTCAGTGCCTCCGCTGTTCCTTGCCCATATACTCAGGTATTATCTGGTTTGATTCCAGCAGCCTCCCTAAAGGGGAGGGTCTTCAGTCATGTGAACAGCCCTGAGTCAGACCTGGCAGAGTCCCCTTGCAGTGTGGAGTCAGAGCAGAGGGGTCATGCCTGAAGCCTATGTCAAACCTCCATAGGGAGTACCCAGTTTCAGGTCTGGCAAGTGGAAGGGCTGTTCCAACTCTTCCAATCACTTTCCCAGGGATAGAAATGATGAACCCATGGCAAAATCCATTAAAACTTCTTTTTGCCTGATTACATGACGGGCATATACAAAGGGACATATTTTTCCCTAACCTATCTCCATCAAAAAGAGCAAGCAAGTAGGATTTCCAAATAAAGGAGTTTCAAGCAAGGGATTTGCAGAAATTGTGTATTCTCCTTCACTACAGATAAGGGAAGGATGTAGTGACCTAAGGCAGACTCTGCTCGCTGAGTGAGACGATAGACCATTTGTTTCATCTTTCAACTTCCCAACGATGGGAACTTGTTAAGAGGAAATGTCACTTCATGTGAGTTTTAGCCCCATGTGGCGATTTCTTAAGTCTATTTTACAAGTGTTTTGGCTGAGCTATCCTTGTTTAAATTACCATTTATTGTATACCTAGTGCTTCTAGAAACTGTACCAGGTGAATTACAGGCTTTCTTTTTAACTTTCGTGCAACCTCTTAAGGTGGCTATTGTTACCTCCTTTTACAGGTGAGCAGTCTGAGGGTTAGGACACACAGCTAAGAGGTGGCAGAAGTAGGCTTTGGGCCTGCAGTACCTTCTCCAAACATCACAACAATGCTGCTTACAGTGCAAATCAAAAGGACAAGGGGGTGACTTTGATGCCCACCCCCTCATTTGTGAGACTGGGTTTCTACCTTCCACATGAACCAGGAGCTTTAGCTCTTTCCTTTTCATAAAAAGCTTTCTCTTTGAATTTCACTTCTCGGTGTGCAGGCTGAGACCCAGAGAACTACTCTTCATAGTTTATAAGAAACGACTCCACAGTTGAAATTCCACAGGCACATAGTCAAAATACTTTTATCCTGTAACCACATCTCCAGGGATTTTTGTATAACACAAATTAAACTTGTCCCCTGCCCCCGACAGGTGATTTTTTACTACCATAGAAATGCAGAGGCTGTCACTTGTTTACAGAGTCAGAAGGGGTGTGCCAAATTCAGAATTTTAACTTTGAAATATGATAGCATAATAGGGGAATATGATTAACTTGTATTTTTGAACTCAGAAATAATTTTGTTCTGAAATGTCTCTTTTCCAACTATAATGCCTATAAGTAAATTTTAAATAATTTAGCCCAATATTTATACATTTATGATTACATTTATGTTTATATACATATTATATATTATACTAGACTGTAGTCTTCTCAGGTAGAGACTATGTCTGATTTAGGGTTTAATCCTGAGTCCTAGCCTAGTGTTTGGCTAAACTTCACCAATGCACTTCTGGAGTTATTTCACTTGGAAGAACTTAATCCTTAGGGTGTTTAAATATGTCACTTAAAGTCCATTTAACTTGGAAAATGACATTACTGGTATGCTTTGGACAAGATTTACTCTGAATCAAATTTTGAATGGGGAAAATCTGCAGAAATGAAAAGAAGAATACTTCTTCACTGGCTTTTGGTGTTTGTGATAAGTAAAAAAATCTAGCCTCTATTTTAGAGTTTTCAGAAGTGAAAACGAGTTCCCTTGAGAGCTGCATAAATGTACAGGCAGGCAGAAATGTGCAAAATAGAAACAATCTTGCACTTGTTGGCAAAGTGATTACCTAATTGGAGGAATGGAGAAAATGATTAGAGACAGGGTGAATGCCTTAAAAGAAAAATTTGTTTTCCATTTTACAGAGTTTAGGGAATATTCAAACTGGAGAGAATTATTTATGTAGTATTTGTAAATCGTTAAATTTTTATTAAGCCAACTTGTCCTCACCCTTTCATGCCAGATTGGTGGTTTCC
>JAQZBX010082234.1:0-13566 GCA_029593785.1 Cabassous unicinctus | reverse complement strand
TTTCAAAATACTCCTCCTCCTTCCAAGCCCAGTTCAAGTCCTAAGTTCTCAATGTTCTCCATGATCACCCTAGGGGAAGTGATTTTCTCTTTTCTATCAATTTGTATGTCATTTAAGGTCTGTGCCTTTCATTTATCACACACTTCCTTGTATTGTAGTAATGTGTATAATGGCTTGGGAAGCAGGAACTGCGTCATATTTTGGGGGTCATCTCTGCTTCTTTCACAACAGTCAAATAAATTATTTAGGGATTGGCTGTAAAGCCAGATTGTGGAATTTCTTTTAGTGAAGGGTGAAAACATAGATAACAAAGAAAGGGTCAAAGAAAAATGCCTTTTCTTTCTGTACCGGGGAGTGCTCAGTGAACTGAACTTAAATAAGGAGAGAAATCTACTCAGGAGTAATGTTTAAGGGCCATGCTTTTTGTAAGTAAATTTGCAGGTATCATGAAAAATATTTTATTTTCTCCCCTTGAAGTATCTTTCTTAAGGGATATTGGGAATTTTCTTGTTTTTGTATCTGACTCTCCTTTGCTTTACATGGTTAAGTTAAGATTTAGTTCTTATAAGAACAGGTCTGTGACAGAGCAGGAGCTTGGATGCTCTTGGGAAAGCAATATTCTCCTAACATGAATAAACGTACTTCCCAGAGCAAAGCAAGGTCCAGAGCGGAGAAATTGGCAGACGAGGGATATAATCACTGGGACAAACATTGGCCTTCAATCCTGTCCTCCTCAGTCTGCCCTTGGCCTTGGCCTTGGCTACTGCTTAGGAACTTCACAAATTTGGGGTGGTTATTATCTGTGTAAGATAGGGACAGGGTGGAGAGAATTGGCAGGCATTGAGAGGCACAAGCTTTGTTTCAGGAATGAATGCTAAGCATGTCACCAAAAGCATCCTTTTCTGTGGCCTTCTGCATGCAATCAGAGCACCTGCTGAATGTGTGTCTTGTTATTGCAGGTGTCAGGTGTCATACAGGCTGACTGAGGGACACTTAAAGAATGGGGAAGAGAGGATCAAAGCAGACATGAAGGTTATGTTGTATCTGCATAGTCTTTCGGTGAACTTCAAATGAAACCAGGGATTTGCTTTGTAACCATGATCTTGAGAGGATACTCTATGAATTATGTAAACTGCCTTTGAACTGAATTATTGGGCTTTCTATTAGTGAGCAAAAATAAGAGTCCTTGCAGAGACTAGCTCTGATTTTGGACAAGCCCAAAATTGTTTTGCACCCTCATTGTTTTCATTCCCAGTTGCAATTTTTAATCTTGTTTTTCTTTTTGAGAGAGAACTCAAAGTACTTCAGAACACCCTCTTTTAAGTAAGTACTAAACTGGTCAAATAAATGTAATGAAACTGGATTGTTTGGTGGTGGGAGAACTCACAATAAAAGTCAGATCATCTTACTCTAGTAGTCTTGTTCTGAATTAGGTTATCTGTTTGGGGAAACTTAGTCCATATTACTACCCATAACCCTCCTCCAAAGAGCTGTGTGTACCATTCTCGCCAATGGTTTGGCTGTTCTCCCAGCCTTACCAGCAAGAACAGTGCAGCCTTTGTTATCCCTCTGAATTACCAAACCACTTCATATCCGGCTCCAGTTGTCCCTGACCAGCTTATGACACATCATGCTAAAACAGTCCAGTATTTTTCACATTGTATGATAATAGCAACCCATAAAAAATACTTCTGACATCATAACCCATAATACACACACTCATGTGTGCATAACTGAATCAAAAGTTTCACAAGCCATAACTTATTTCAAACCAGGGTTTCTCAACGTCAGCACTCTTGACATTTGGGATGGATAATTCTTTGCTGTGGGTCGTGGTGGAGGTGGGGCTGTGCTGAGTAATGCGGGATGTTTAGCAGGATTCTTGGCCTCTGCTCACTAGATGCCAGGCTCCTGCCATTCTTCCACTTTGTGAAAATCAAAAATGTCTCCAGACATTGCCAAATGGGGAGCAAAATTGCCCTGGTTGAGAAACACTGCTCTGGTGTGTGTGAGATCCATTCTAATATTTTCTATTCTGTTATGTTTCATTTTTAAAAGATTGTTTATGATATATTAAATTGTTTTTAAGACCTATTGATAAGTTGCAAACCACTGTGGACAAACAGGGCCTCAATGCACATTAACACCAATCAATAGTAATTAACACCATCTGTATATCCAGCAAAGTAGTAGGTGCACTGGAGATACCAAAGACTTCTGAGACAAGGAACTGGTGTTGTGCTGAAGGAACTTGAATTTAATATCAGCAGGGTATGGGCTTGAGTCCCAACTGCCACTCACTAAGTGTCTGACTTTGGACAATTCTTGGAACAAGGATATTCTTCTCAAGTCATGGGACTGGATAAAAATAATGGCTCCCCACTTTTCTTAAGTGGTGAATATAAGAGTTAAATAAGATAATATAAATGAAAGGGCTAGACGAAGTGCTTTCTAAGGGCTGTTGTGGATAGAGTTTTATAGGGAATTAACCCTAGGGGATAAAAGATTTCTGTGAAAGAAAAGTTATAGTCCAGGGCCACATATGTTCAACAGTAAAGCAAGAGATGGGTGAAGGCTCTAAGGCCTGGGGTACTCAGGGAAAGCCTCCTGGGAAGACCTCCTAGTGGAGGAAACCGAGGCATTAGTCTGAAACCTTCTTCACTCAAGTTCTTACAATGTAGAGAGTATTGCAGATCCTAATCTATCTCACATTTTCTGTCTTTAGCACCAACTAATATTTCAGATGCCATTAGTGCCTCAGGAGCACCTACCAAGGAAGAGGTGGCAGACAGACAATGGCTCCTTTATGGTTTACTTCCTTTGGGTGTGTTGTCTCCTCTGATCATGATCTGTTTCTGTCTCTTCTGCTGCCTAAGGAGGCACCAAGGTGGGTTCCATTTTCCCTCTGCCCCTTTGTACCAACATTTGAGTTTCTATTCCTGGAGCTAATAGATTTTTGCTTAATTTCTGCTTTTTTTTCCTCATCTGGATAATGATAGCTCATATTTCCACCAAAAAAAAAAAAAAAGCATTAATTTAGACTTTCTCAAGTCTTGCAGTCAAAGATGTGGTAAGGAAAGCACATTGCTGGGAATTTCTCATTCTACTTGTGTCAATCTTAGATTTTTATGAGAAGGAGCTCTTCTAAACCTTAAGGAGGTTAAAATAAACTCTCAAATAAACATGGCTTTATGATTTGAGTTATTTTGTCTCATCCTCTTTTTAACAATCAAATTGCATCATTCCTGTTACACATACCCTTATCTAAATGAAGAAGCGATGTCCCCAAAGAAAATTCAGATGATTGTACTTTCTTTCTGTTGTTATCACAAACATAGTCACTCTGCCTACTTGAACTGAACCTTCATTCAATGATAATGCATGTGAAATATGTGTTTGTGGCTGTGGTGGGAGGGGTGCAATATTTTGAAAACATTTCCTTTCAGCTTTTGCAAGAATTCCCTCAACCACATGATCACTTAAACGTAGTAATGGAAGGTTGCATAGAGAATTCTGATCTAGCTCTCACCTGAACAACCTCAGTCCTCTCTTTTTCCTTTTTTCTCTCCTCCATTTCCACCCATCCCTATTCCACCACACCAACTATAGAGGCCATAAAAAATAAGCTGGACAGTGCAGCCCTTGTTCTGCCTGTCACAGGAGAAAGCTTTTTCTCGGGCGAAAGTGCTTCTGGTGTTTTGGGGGTGAGGACTTCCGGAGTCCAGAACCTGCTCAGAATACTGAGGAATCCCTCTGTACCCCCAGCTTCACACCTTTCTGTAGTACCACTCTAGGTTTTATCATCTTTCTTAAGGCTGCTGGAACTTCTCTCAGAACAGCAGGAAGAGAGGTGAGGATCGAATCCCTTGATCTACCATATCCAAAGTGCAGTAGGCAATAGGGGACCCTGGGTATGATGATGGCAGGATTGAGGGATCTCCGTCACTGACTATGGACTGTCTCCAGAGCAAAGACTTCCAGCGTTTCTAAAGTGATGCACTGGATTCTGCCCCTTCCTCTTGGATATGCTGTAGGGGTGTCTGGAGTGAGAAGTGATGAACCAGTAAGGGAAATGTGCAGCATGAATTCTCACAAACAATATGCTAACCACAGCAATAAACAAGCTCAAACTAATTATAACACTTTCCCTGGTATGCAAGGAGTGGATGTGGGTGGGGAGCCTGTTGACATCTGCTCTAGAAATTGAATTTCAACCTAGCAATGGATTCCAGAAACTATATTCTTGCTACAATCCCAATTTATAGAGAATTGGGGAAGGATTTTGTGCTGTTATTTACTCCTTTTTGTTTCTTATTTTTATCTTCTAGGGAAACAAAAGAAGCCTTCTGATATAGCAGGAAGAGAAGTTAACCTGGTATGTTTGGTGTATCTGTTCAAACAAATGTAACCTAAGTGTCAGGCACTGTTTGAAAGCTATAAATAAATATATCTGTCAAATGTGACTAGTTTACATTCACCTCTGTCTGAAGCAAAGATTCATCAGGATTAACAAGTCTAATAATAAGTGGTTCTTTGGAAGGGACATGGGGAGCAGTCCCTACACAGAAAAGTCAAAGACTGAACTGTATAACCTTGACTCTACTCTTGGCCTGTTATGTGCTTCAGACTATTCACTTATTCTATGGAAATACCTTCAAGTCTGTCTGGAAGAGAGTAGGGAGTGAATGAAAGAATGAATACATAGGTCACCTCATAAAATGAATGAACTTCTCTATAAATCACATGTGCAGATTGTATTAGTCAGAGTTTGCAATTGTGGGGGCTGGCAAGACCGAATTCTCCAGAGCAGACCAACAGGCTAGAAATTCCAGTAGGAGTGATGTTGAAATCTTGAGTCTGGATTTCTTAGGAATGGCCAGCATGCTGGAAACTCAGAGAGGAGTAGAAGATATAGTCTTGAGGCAGAATGTCTTATTTCTGGAATAATTCTTTGCTCCTAAGCCCTCCCCTTAAGGTCCCTTTACTTAAAGTCAACTGATCATAGATGCTAATCACAACTAGGAAATACCTTCACAGCAACATCTAGGCCCATGTTTTACCAAACAACTGGGTACCATAACCTAGCCAAATTGCCATACAAATTGAATCACCACACAGATAAAGAGGCATGATCACAGGCTTAGTTATGATGCAAAAGTCTCTGAAAATGTGTAGGCTCAACAAGGAAGAGCCCTCCCAGACTAAGGAGAGGGTGTTTTAGAGGCAGTACCAATTTTTCCTACAATTTATTGGACTATACCCTTATGGCATTCTTTTGGGTTCAAAGTTGTGTAAATATTGGAACTCAGAAAAGAATGTGGAGCTGATGTAACTCAGTGGTTGAGCACCTGCTTTGCATATATGAAGTCCTGGGTTCAATCCCTTGTACCTCCTAAAAAAAAAATAAAAATAAAAAATAAAAGAAAGAAAAAAATGCAACACAAGGCAATATATTTGTAAAAAATTTTTTTAATGAATCTCTTTCATTACAAACAAATAAAGGAAATACTACAAAGGAACTTGATTTTTTATTCTATGTATTGCAGTAGGGAAGAGTAGGGACAAAGAGGCAGTAACCCTCTTGAAAGCTTCACAAATACCAGAGGCAGATATAGCCAATAATTATTCATATAATATGAAAAGGCACCCAGCTTTCCCCACCACACCACCTATATTTTAAATCAAACCAAATACATTCAACTTTATAAACTTGTATTAAGTTTTTAATAATTATCAGTAGACACTGTGTTGAGTATTAAGGTTTTGTTTCCTTAAATAAGCACATTTTCTTCAATATTATTTCTTCTCTTCTTATAGTAAACAACAACAAAAACTCTACATTCTGTCACAATCAGGTCTAAGAGCTATGAAACCATTTAAAACAATAATTTAAGTAATTTACCATGCAAAAAATTCCAGGTTGGTTAAAATGTGCTCATATTTCTGTCTGGTATATGCTGGACAATATATTAATGATTTGAAGCTCAATTCAAAATGTTTTTTTTGTGTGTGAACAACTATTTGGGAATTTGTATTAAGGCATTCATGTCTTTCATAGGAATTGGAAGTTTTTGCCCCATTTGAGTTGTCAAGCATTGCAGAGAATAATCAAAGTGATGTCATATTAGGTCCTTGGTACTAAAGAGTTCTTAAGAAGGAACTTCTGTGGGAACCAGTGGAATAGAAATCGAAAGTAGAAAAAGGAACTGATAAGAACATGTCAGATACATGTAAAAGCTAAAGTTCTGGACTTATTCCAGATGGTTTTTTGAGGATATTAAAGTGCATTTTATTCTAAAAAAAAACAATGAATTGTACGCTTTGAAAGGGTCGATTTTATGGTATGTGAATTATATCTCAATACAATTTTAACAGTTCTTTGTAAACTACAGATTGCCACACAATATCAGGAGATTGCCACTCCTGACTTTGCCATCTTTAGCACATCAGGGTGCACCAGTTTTGTGGCACCCACCCACTTTGATGAAGTGCCACGGGACAGGTTCAGCCACAGATCACCATGTTGTTGTTTTGACCCAATGCACTCTAACCATTTTTCTATGAATATGAGCCATCTTTTGGGAAGAGAAGCAGATAATTGAATTTAAAAACGTATAGAGGTTGAAAAGTGCAACAGGGACCTTGTTGATATTTTGAAGATTTATGGTTATTTATCAGGGCATGTATGACAGTCTTTTCTTATTCAATGCTCCACTTACTGACTTTAACCTGGCTTCTTCCGGTGGAGGTTGAGGTACTTTCCTTCTTATCCAAGACACTGCAAAGGTTAAACCAATCACTGCCTCTTTCTTTTGTTTCCCCCAAACTTACAGCAGCTTTCAAAGTCCTGATTTCAAGTCATAATTGTATACTACATCTTGGGTAACTCACAATTTTTATTCTTTCTGCCCCCTTAAAGGATATCTGCTCTGCTTTATCTGTAATTATTTTTTTTCTAAACTTTGTGAATACTGGCCATTAATCTGTAAGCTGACTAAACTTTTCATGGGATAGTTTATACTTTCCCCATTAATTTGGGCTGTGTTTTTTATCCTGAAGAGGATTAAAAAGATTCAGTTACCTCAAAAATGACCAATAATAAAGCATGAAGTAACTATTGAGGGTAACATAGTGGTCCTCAGATTTTCATTCTTTAATAAGTGTTAAAAGCATAGATGTCAGCAGCACATGAGAGGAACAGTAGATTATTTCTCCTCTGAATGCACAATGACTTCATTTCTCATAATTTACTAAAGTATATGCCGTAATCACATCCTTATTTGGCACTTAAAACCATATTTTTTCTCTTATAGGCAGATATTCCCCAGCCCTTGGGAAGTGAGCAAATTGAAATGAGCACTTGGCAGAATTCTAGAATGCTGGCATCAAAAACTGGAATTCATGACGACTCTTGGCTTCAGATCCAGGAAGAGTCTGGGGTTTATTCTAACCCATGCCTGGAGGAAAATAAACAGAGCATTGTTTATGCTTCTTTGAACCATTCAGTCATTGGAAGAAACCCAAGACAGGCGAGAAGTGTGAAGGAAGATCCAACAGAATATGCAGCCATATGCATGAGGAGTTAAATCTGATCCTGATCTCCCACCAGTGATTGCTGGATGTTCAGCATGTTAGCACCATTGTCTGGGCCCAAGAGAATGTCAAACAATATTCCTCAACTTGAGAATTTTCACTTTTAGGAGGTTTGTGTTGGTGGTTGGGTTTTAAGGGTGCATAGGGCAAATGACTAAAATTTCTCCTGGAAACTTCTTTGGGAGCATTTTATATTACAGTCTTGAACAACAAAATCTACTCTTCAAAACTGATGATTGATACCATGAGTAGGAGAATATGGGAACATTTAAACGTAGCTATGTTTTACCTAGTACACAAGCTCAATATTTTCCTTGGAGGAACATGTAGAGAAGAGCAGGTTTGTGTTATCTGTATCAGTTCACTACACACTTTAGAAAAAGAAAGAATGTCCCAAACGGATTAATTAGCAGGAAATACAGTAATGATAGTCCATTTATTTATGGTTGATCTTACACAAAAGGAAATTTTCCTATGTCAATCTAAGACTGGGATTTCTTAGGGTTAAAAGAGAAATAATTTTAGTCTGGTAGATATAAGAATAGAATAAGTGGTGCAGTAAAAATATGAAATATATCAATTAGAGGTGGGGTAGATGTTCCCCATATCTGAAAAGCAAATGCTTAAATGCACCCTGTTAGAGTGCTAAGAAAATTTAAGCATTAATGGAGCAGTTAATGTATGTTACATTTTATAAGCAAAGTGGTGGCTTTGTGTTTGGGTTGCATAGATTGCTATATCTGAATGTGACTTATGCTGCTGAATTAACATACTTGTGGGTGTCTGATTAACCTTAAAAATCAGTGAGAATTTATACTATCAGGCAAATGCAGATTAATGGTTTAAACTGCTTTGTGAATACCAAATTAAAAGCATAATTAATGGAATGGAGAAGAGTCCCAGAAAGTATTAATTTCCTAGCTGCTAAAGTAAATACCATACAGTGGGTTGGCTGAACAACAAGAATTTATCGGCTCACAATTTCAGAGGCTAGACGACTTGTTTCCTCCCAGGGTCAGTATTTTCTGGCTGGCTGGCAGTCTTTGGGGTTCCTTGGCTCTTCCGTCACATGGCAATGCATGTGGTGGTGACTCTTCTTTTCTGGGTTTCATGGACTTACAGCTTCTGGCTCTTCCTTATGACTTCTCTTTTCGCGTCGTATTTCCTTTGCTTATAAGGACTTCAGCCGTATTGGATTGTGGCACATTCAGTCTGGGTACATCTTAACTATAACATCTGCAAAGGTCCTGTTTACAAATGGGTTCACACCCACAAGTCCAGAGGTTGGTGCCTTTTTGTGGGGGACATGATTCAATCCCCAACACAGAATATTTAGTTGGTCAGTAAGGGTCAGAATTTGCCACATTTATATATTACTAAGGAATCAGGGCAATTAATAGTGAAGTATTACAGTTAAATGGTCATCCATTTTTAAAATTCTGAGGTTGCAGCCACTTAAGAGTATAGCAAGAAGAGCTGCTACAGATCTTCTGAATTTCCACTGAGTACTTAAGTCTATTTTAAAAATGGCCTACAACTTTACTCAACAGCTTGAGGCTATTAGAGTTCTCAGGTACTGCTACTAAAATAATGCAACAATCCTCATACAAAGTGGATAGCAAAGGTTAAGATCCATTTGAACAAATACTTTGAGCTGCTGAATAAATGAATGGTGTGTGTGTGTGTGTGTTAGCATATGGAAGGAGGGATATGTGACTCACAGAAATGGCAAAAGGGAAATTGACCAAAGTGAAATTTCAGTTTGCTAAAGAAGATCAAAATATTAGAGTAAAATACTAGAGTATGTTGAGAGGGTCATTAAATAAAATAATGTATGAAATTACAGGGATGGGAGTGTGAGTGGAGTAAATAAAAGAAGACAAAACTGAGGTTTGACATGATGGTGGTAGAGCTTTTCTTATGTTTTGACACTGGCATTAAATGCTTATCTCTTAGATTTGAGGTTGCAGGAATTATTTTTGAGTCCCAGTTATCTAACCAGTATGATAACATTATACCTAGAATTTTAAGTAACCAACTCTAGGTAGGCCCTTTCAGCCAAGCTGCATTTATGGGCAACTTATATAAAAGACATATTAGAATAGCTGCTTGTGGTATTCTTAAAAATAGATACAGGAAGTATGGGGAGGATATATTCAGCCTTCCTCTTATCAGATAACACACAAAGTTGAGCAGTTCCTTCATAATTCTCCTCAATTTAAAAAACAAAATATTTCAGTTTATTGTTTAAAATATTCTTAGGATGTTTTACAGTTAAGACAATGTTGACAATGATTTCATCTCCGTAAATGATTTATGCTTATATTTGTACCAAGCTTACCAAAATCGCAATCATTTGTTTTTATTCCTTCTTAATAAAAGGCATCATATATATATATATTCCCCAAAATAAATCCATTTCTGTATTATTTACTTGGCTTTTTCATTAACTTATAGGTGGTATGAGAAAAAAGTATGTGGAGACAAAGACTTTTCATATATGAATTTTAAGTTTTTTGATTGTTCCTCATAAGAAGGTAAAGTTACTAATACTTATTTGTAATTAATCTGGCTTTGCTTTTTTCCCTTACAGTTTTATGAGTGATTTTAAATTTTTATTTTTGTAACATATATATATCCCATTTCCACTACTTTCAGGTATACAATTCAGTGGTGTCAATTATATTCACAACATTGTGTTACCATCACCACCATCCATAACCAAAACTTTTCCATCATCCCAAACAGAAACTCTGTGCCAATTAAGCATTAACTCCTCATTTCCCATGCCCATTCTGGCCCCAGGTAACCTATATTCTAGTTTTAGTCTTAGTGAATTTTCATATTTTAATTATTTCCTATAAATGCAGTCATACAAAATTTGTCCTTTTGTGTCTGACTTATCTCACTCAACACGATGTCTTCAGTAGTCATACATAAATGTAGCAGGCATCAGAAATTCATTCCTTTTTCCAGCTGATTAATATTCTTGTAGATATATACCACATCTTGTTCATTCATTCATCCATTGATGGATACCTGGACTGCTTCCACATTTTGAAAATTGTGAAAAATGCTGCTATGAACATCTATGTGCAAATTGGCTTTGCTTTTGTACCAAATTATGCATGGGCATGAAATAGAAGAATGACTCTTGAACCTTATGCCACATAAAAATGACCTACAGAACTTGCAAAATTGCAGATTATCAGTTCCCAGCATCAAGAAATTCTGATTCAGGAGGTCCAGAATATGACTCTAAAATCTTCACCATTAAAAAACAGCCCAGGTGCTTTTGATATAGGTTTCCCAAATGCCACAATTTGAGAAATCCTGAGGTCGAGTCTAGGTTTGGTGTTTGTGATTTATTTGATCAGTGTTGTCGGCCAACCAAGGCAGTCTTCCCGGAGTGGATTGTCTGGACTGATCATATCATTTCACAGCACTTATTTGTTACTATGCCTTCTGCCCCATTATACTGGGAGCTTATCGTTGGCAAGAATTATGCCACATTCCACTTCCATTTCTTAGCTGAGTGCTTGGCACACAGTAGAATTCAAAAATGTTCAAAATTGTTTAATGAATGAATGACTGTGTTTGTGAAGTGGGCCATCTGCTCCCTCAAAAGAACAAAATGGGCATCCCCTGGGCACTTTTTAGTCATGTAGAGTCTCAGAATTCACTCCACATCCTCTGTATAGGAATCTCTATTTACACAGGATCCCCTGGTAATTTGTGTGCACTTGGACATTGAAGAAACTTGTGATTAACTATCATGAATCTCTCTCTCCCCACTCTAAGTCAGGTATGGTAGGAAGCCGAGTCACATTCATAGAACAGACTGATGTTCTGTTTCAGACAGGAACAGGAAGGGCCTCCCCACCCAGCCAAAAAAGTAAAAATGGCAAGTAAGAACGCAAACAGGTCTATTTTATAGACTGTTTGTGCTGAGCTTGAGAACATGGGAACTGAAAGTCCTGCACTGGAAATCAAGTTATGAGTTCAGCCACTAGATTTCGGGCCACTTTTAGAACATATCATTCTTTCTACAAAGTAGAAGGAGTGACAGGATATGAAAATATTTATAGTTGTAACTGTGTTTTAAATAGCATGGGGGTGGCTACAAAATTCTTTCTTGTATATTACATAAAATATTTTATATACTGAAAGATATCTATTGCAACTTTCTCTTTATTCCCCTTGGCTTTCAAGGATTTGTATATGACATGGTAATATAGTCATAAATTTTACTTACATCTTAAACAATATCATTACAAAGTTTTCCAAGCCTTAAAAAAATGTTTGAAACTTGAGAAATACTTTTATTTGGGGTTAAAAAGGAGAGGCAAGATTGGCCAGAATTTCAGCAAATCCTGTCAGATGATAACCAAATAAGGAGAGGTTAGAATCCTCTAACTGTGATATTTACAAACTACCTTAAAATGGCTAAAAATGATAGTTCTGAGCTCGACAACAACAAACTGTATTATTCTTTGAACATTTGGGAACTTGTGTTTTCTCTGAATGCTACTCTATGTAGAGATTGGACCACTTGGTATCTTAAATTTTATTTGAATGACCTTAATGTTTAGGATATATCCTTTAAAAAGGCTAAGTGCAAATTAAGTGAGATTATAGTGAATCTCTTTCAAGGAAGTCTTTCAAGTAATAGTGGAGCTGGCCCATAGGTGGACTGTTTTATTATATTGAGAGCTTTTCTATGGTTCAAACCCATGCATTAACAATCAACTGCATGGTATTTTGCCTCTTATATTTCTTGATGACATATTGGCAATAGAAATAATAAACATCAAAGGTATTAAGTGAGGCTCGTCTATGTGTCACATACTATTCTAAGGCCTTTAAATACATTGACTTATTTAATTCTTACAGCCACCATATGAAGTAGGTGGCTATCATGCTCAGGGAGCATGAGGCACAGAATAGTCAGGTAACTTGCTCAAGTTCATATAGCTAATAAAGAGTAGATACTGAATTACAATTTCGCAACCTTGTTCCAGAACCACAACACCACAACTTGAGGAGCAAGCAAGAATCTGGGGCTTTCCTGGATTCTGTAGTATGCATAAGAAGGCTCTAGGATGCTTTGGATGTGTCTGCTAAAGCAGATTTGACAGTTTTTAATTAAGCCTCGTGTGGCAGTGGTAGTGCCTTGGTCCTCTCCTCCCATTGCCCTGTTGTCAGTGCTGGGCCATCAGTAGAAGGAAAGGATTGGTACTAGTTAAGGATCAGACACTACATTGGAGAGGATAGTACACATGCTGCTGCCAGGAAAGATCATAAAATCATCATCAGGGTCAGTATGTATACGAAGAGACAAAAAAAATGGGCAGGCTATCTATGATCAGGAGGTCAGTGATTCAAATAGCTGGGATTGAAGATTAGGCAAAGGGCATGGGAAAGTAGCACAGGGGCCTAGCACCATGAATGGAGCCAAATGCATTTGAAGGCAAAAGTCACGAACATAATTCCTACTCAGAGCTGGTCCAAGAGTGTGGGTAGACTAAAATTTGAAGATAAAGAAAGTATGCAGGCTGGAGAAAGGAAACAAAGACAATACTCTAGAGGGTGATAACAGTAGTGGGAGGAGACATGGTGGTCAGGCAGACCTGACATTTCTCATCACAGCTACATAGCACCCCCTGCAGAAGTATCAATGTGTTGGAATTAAAGAAGGTTTGGCGTTTCTTCTGGGGAACAGTGAAAAAGCCAAATAAAGAAGAGAATCATGAGTAAGACCATTGTGCCAAAATTGCAGTGAAGGGTAAGTCTTATTACCCATGAACTTGAAAAGCACCCTAGTTGCCTGGGGGGAAATCAGAGGGTATGCCAATTGCTGAAAGCTACAGTTCATATAAAATGTTCTGTTTTTTATCTCTTTTTGCTGACAAGCTTTTTTAAGCAGATCTCGTGGTATATGATTATATAGCAAGTCAGTCCTGCCTCCAAATT
>JAQZBX010082233.1:0-13553 GCA_029593785.1 Cabassous unicinctus | reverse complement strand
GATCCCAGTGAAACCCCTTGCCAGGGAGGGCCCGGCTAGGTCATTAAGAAGCAGATTGCATAGTGGGCAGGCAGGTACCCTCCCTCTGTAGGTGGGTGTCCTCATTAAAGTTAAGGCACCTGAAGGTAATACCTAATTCCGTGCTCTCAATGGGTAAGCTGTGTGTCAGCAGGAGTCAGCTGTTCCTTAGGTGCTGGACAAATGGGTCCTAGGTCTTCATTTTAAGATCTAGGGGAAATCCAATACTCTTCCTCAAAATATTCCAAGTTCTCCAAGGTGTGGGAAGAATCACATTCTCATCATTGCCTCTGCCTTTAAGCAATTATTTTTCTCAAATCGGCCTCTTCCTGTTATGAGCTGTGAATCTCAGCCCTTTTCCTTGATTTTTACAAATGAATTCTTCAAAGGGCCTTTACATGTACCATAGACTTTACCGAATGTTTGCATCTGTGCATGCAAAATTATACAGCAAAAATGCAAACAACTTAAAAATTGACTGTAAAATTAGTCCTTAAACTGGCAGTTGCAAAAGTGATTCTTGTAGTGCTAATAACCTTGCCAGGAAATTCAAATGTTATATTATTCATCTAGTACATAATGTTTGCTGGTGTTTTCCAGTGTTTAAATATTCTTTATACCTGTGCTGTCCAATATAGTAGTCACTAGCCACATGTAGCTATTGAATACCTGAAAATGTGGCTAGTCTGAATTAACATGTGCTAGATTTTGTAGAATTAGTATGAAAAAAAAGAAGTAAAATATCTCATTAAATTTTTTGTTGGTTATATGTTGAAATGATAACATATTGAATGTATTGATTTAAATAAAATATACCATTAGTTTTTTAAATTGTGTTGGGCACTTCTTAAAAATTCTCTTGGCTTATTCTATAACACTGGCTCCAGCTTCCCACCTCACACCCCTTTATTTATTACTCAATATCTTAGCTCTCTCTTCTACCACTTCCCCTCTGTTTTTGTTCCTCACTCTTAGGAGCAAAATAACAGATTCCTCCTGTTTTCCTCTGCCGAATAATTCAGTTCTTTCTAGCCTTCACCCACAACTCCAAGCCTCTCTAAGAATTCAACTACAAAGTTCCAAAGCTTCTGCCTGTTTGAGTTCTTAGGCAAAGTGCATCTCCTCCTAAGTCTGCATGCCAGGCTGGAGGGTGGTGGCGGCGGCGGTGGTCTCCCTGGTTTATACATAAGGATGCTTGAATTCAAAATCTGGGGCAAGGGGACTTATCTTTCTAGGAGCTTACCCATTCCCACTAACAGCATCATTCTGCTCCAAATTGGGGGCTCAATCTTCTCAAAACCCAATTAGGTTTTGTCTCATAACCTTCCTCTCTATTAACTTCATGAGCTTTTGCCATGAGACTCACTGTGAGGCTGCTGAAAACACCTGGAGCCACCTATTTGTCTGACTCAGCAGGACCCAACCTCTGACCTCAAGGGAGTTCCTGAGCCAAGAGGGAGGGAAGTCCTGAGTAGAGAATAGAAGGAAACATGGAGACGATGCTGATTATTATCCCAGCCATTATCCTGGTCCTGATTACTTCCATTGTCATTATGGCCTCTCATTAAACTCAAGCCCAAACGAAGATGACACTAGATACCAACTGAGAATGACTTCCAATTCCTTGACTCTGATATTCCTACATTTGGATTCACACCATTAATTCCTTCTTGAATTCAGTATGTGTCTATGTGGGGGTGGGGGGGTATTTTTTTTCCACGCTAACTTGATGCTTTCTTATATTTCACAATGAGAACAATACAATGCATATATTTCCCTTTTTGCCTTGGCTTCCTGGAAGTTCAAAGATAAATTTAGGGGTCAGCTGAGTAACTAATTCAAACCAGTTAGCAAATACTTACCTCTCTTTCTATCTCTTGCCTTCCTCTTATATTGATTTCTGATTTTAATGTGATATAAATACACATACATGTAATTATCCTCTTTCATATGTGGCTTAATATTGTAAACAGTCCCAAAATTTTCTTGGAAGTAAGCAAAGTATAAAGTATAATAGTTAACATGTATTGACCACTATATGAGCTAGGCACTATGCTAAGTACTATAAACTCAGTTAATCCTCCCAACAACTCTATGAAGTAAGTACTACTATTAACCTCATTTTACAGATAAGGAAACTAAGGCACAGTAAGGTTTAATAACTTGCTTAAGATGGCACAGCTAGTAAAGGGAGAAGCTGGGACTTGAACCTGTCTGTATGGCTCCAACGCATGTGCTCTAACCACCACACTAGAGTAAATAAATTTCACGTTTAGTTCAAAAGCTTAATTATGAGCCATCAGGGTCAGTCATCATCAGATCTGTATTTGCACAAAACGTAATAAAGTACGCAGCTCCTCCCTGCCAACCTTATTCTTAGTGGAGAGAATGGAGGAAGGAGGGTTTAGAATCCTTTTCCACTCTCCCCTGGCCCTCTTCACCTCAGTTCCTTTTAGTCTTTCCTGATATGTCCATCATTCTATCTGTGCCTTACTTTTTCCTTCAGTAATGTGAGAAGAATGATGTTTCTCTCTGTACTACTTGCATGGAGAAAGTTAATTCAACCAAATTCAGTAAAAATTTGCTGAGTACCTACTGTATGCTGAGGGCCAAGGTATGTCCTAGGCACTGAAATAGAAATGTATAAGCCAGTCTCTACCTTCAAGGAATCACAATCTCATCGGTCTAGCCAATGAACTGTAACCCAGGGATCTCAGCTTATAGAGTTAGAAACAAAGCTCTATTAGAGCAGAGAAGAGAAAATGATTAATTCCAATGGGGCGGTTAGGGGTGGTGGTGAATTTAGGAAGGCTTCCCAAAGGATATAGAAGGCAGGTCTTGAAGGACGAGAAGGCTTTTTATTTTTTTTTTAATTTTTATTATTATTTTTTTAAAGATTTATTTATTTTATTTATTTATCCCCCCCTTGCTGCTTGTGCTGCTGTGTCCATTCGCTGCGTGTCTTCTCTGTGTCTGCTTATCTCCCCCTTTGCTGTGAGGTCTTGCGACCGGGGGGCCTCTCATATGGTAAACGGGTGCTCTATCCATTGCGCCACACCCGCTTCCTGCCGTCAGCCCACCGCACTGCTCAGGCAGGCATGCCCTCACAAGGAGGCCTCGGGACGGGAACCCGGGCCTCCCATATGGTAAACGGGGGCTCTATCCACTGAGCCACACCCGCTTCCGAGAAGGCTTTTTAATAGGCAGAGAAGTAGACAAAGGGAATTCCAGGCAGAGCAAATAACATGAGCAAAGGTGTGATGGTATCAAATGCAGTGTGTTTGAGAAAGCCTGAAAATGGGGTTAACAGACTTAGAGGTTGGGCTGGCTTGTAAAGGCCTTTAAGGCCAAACTAAGAATTTGAACTTCCTCCTGTAGGCAACAGGAACCCTCCAAGGTTTTTAAGCAGGGAAGAGACAAGAAAAACTCGTGAGTTAGAAAGATTAGAGAATGGACTGAGGAAAAGGCATGAAGGGGAGCCCTCCAGGCAGATACCATTTAGGAGACTGTTGTAAGTGTCAAAGGAAGATCTAATGGCAGATGGCTTTAGTGAGGTCAATGGAAGATATTTCAAAAGGATGATTGACAGGATGTGGCCCCTAATTGGATATGGGGTATCAGCTCAAGAAGTAGGAATCCTGGATATCTGTCACTGGACCAGGAGATTTCTCTCTTGCTGGCAGGTGATCACCTATTCCACTGGTGCCCGAGGAGGCAACAGTATAGACCATAGATCACAGATTAAGGAAGAGACAGGATGAATCTCCTGGCCCAACACTCTCATTACAGATAAGCAAACTGAGGTCAGGGAGGTGGGGCAACAAGACTCGGGACTCCCAGTCCAGTCATCTCTCCCCTACTGCAGGCTCTTCTCTGAACCACATAGATCAAATGCGCAGCCTCCTCTGGTTCTGAGCCCAAGGTGTAGTTGAGAAATACCCTGGGCCTTGGGCCACAGAAGGTCTCCCTCAGGCCAGAGGTGGGAAGCTGCAGTCCCTCCTCTTCAGGCTCTTCCTCATGTCCCCCTTGCTCGAAATGGTCTTTCTCCTCACTTCAGTCCCGACCCCCGGGAGACCTCGGACTGTCACGGCTGTGATGCCAGCTTCCTGCCTGTCCCCAGACACTCGGCCCCAGGAGGCCCAGCCCCATTAGGGGTCTACCAAAACAACATCTGGGGAATCTCCAACAGTCCCAGGGCCTCTTTTCTTGTTTTCTGTCTGGAGATGAAGGGGTTTATCCTGGGCCCCGGGGAGTGAGGATGAGGAGGGTTTACAACATGTCTGTCTTCTTAAGTTTGGAAAAGAGGCAATAAATTCTGCTTCAGAACTGCTGCTGTCCCCAAGTCCATGTGTTCTCCTGTTACGTTTCCGGCACTTTCAGTCACACCTTCTAGTACCGTTGGAGAAGGCCCAGAGGGTGAAGGTGTGGGAGGTCACATTCTCCAGGGGCCTCCAGGATAACAGACTTTTTAACAGATAGTTTCCATCCTTTTGCCCCTATGACAGACCTACAGATTCATAGAAGCAAAACACATCATTGGGGACCTTTTCAGCCAAAAACCAGTCTGGCCATCTGTCCATGCCTTTCTCCCCTCCCCCAGCCCCTACCTCATCACCTAATCAGTATCTGCCTTGCTTATATGTTCAGCCATCCTTCATTCCTGCCCTTCCCCGACCACAGGGCCTGGCTGGCAAAGGAAAGTAAGGAGACCCAGAACACTTCTCTGCTTGTGGACATTAGTGGGACAGTAGGGCACAGCAGCTGAGAAGCCACCTTCAGGGGAATAGGTGTCTTTGGGGGAGCAGATTCCCTACCTAGCATGGTGCCTGGCATACAGTCAGCCTCAGTTACAAGCTTGATGAATTAATTATGCTTTCCAGCCCTCCCTCCCAGGGCAGGACAGCAAGTCTGTCTGAGCCAGTGTGATGCAGGGTGATGTGGAGGGGTGAAGAGTAAGAATAAGACGCGCACAGCAGGCCCTTGGAGCTGGGGCCCAGAAACCTTCCAAACCACAGAGGCCATGTGGGGTCTCCAAGGCAGTGGCTGGCTCTGAGAGTGAAGGCAGCAGCTCCCTGGAGGTTTTCTTCCTCTGCCCTGCCCAGCACTCTGGGTCTCACATCTCAGTAGCCAACTCTATCTCCTGGAACCCTGACTGTTGTCCTCCAAGACCCAATCAGGACAAAATCCTAACGCTCTCTCTTTACACGGGTCACTGACCGAAGGGCAGGAACTGTTGTCTCCATGCCGCTGTGCACACGCTCTCAGCTAGTCTGCCTCCCACCACTCCCCTTCCAGACCCTTTCACTTTGTGCGCAGTCAAGTCCCCTCCAAGTGCTTTCTCCACCTTCTGGCCTTAACTAAAACCTGGTCGTCCCCTGAGGGCCCTCTCAAGGGGAGGCTGTTTTTCTGTCATGCCCCACACACCTCAGGTTCAGTTGGTGGGGGGCAGAGTCTTCCCTGCTCTGCATCAACTTTTCCTGAAGCTCGTGTTGTCCTGTTACTCCATTATCTTTGGCCCTCCTCCTCACTGACTGAAGATGTTGCCCCATGCAATCATTTTCACGGTCCCTGAAGTTTATGAGTTACTGTCCTAAGAAGTCACATGTTGTATAGGGACTTGAATGCCAGATGAGATTTTTAACTAATGCTGTGTGCAATGGGAAGACACTAAAGGTTTTTTAAAGCAAAGAAGAGACACGATTAGGTTTTCGTTCAAGAAAATTACTCTGGCAAGCAGTCTTCAGCGTGGGTTGAAGTGAGGAGAGACTGGAAGGCAGAATACCAGCCAGCAGGCTAAGGCAATAGTCTAGATGGGAGGGAGAGAGGGAAGGGAGGGCAATGCCCACGGGAAAGAAGGCAAAAACAGGAAAGGTGTTGCAAGCGTAGACTCCATAGAACTCATCAACTGATTATCATGGGTGGGGTCAAAGATGTCTGCTGGATTATAAGCTTAGCAAACAGGAAAAAAAATGCTACTGAGAGAGGTAAAGAAATCAGAAGGGAAAAACAGGAAGAAAATTATCTCGATTTGTTGCATGCTAAGCTTAAAACACCAGAAATATAATTTAAAGCTGTCCAGTTCTCATTTGGGGAAAAATGGTTGGGAGCTCAGTAGTAAAGCTGGAGATGATGGTTTGAGATTTATTCTACATCAGAATTTGCAAATTCAAATACCTATGGGGCAAAGCAGGTAATATAAATGAGGATTAAGTGTAATTTGTAATTTTTAAAAGCCCAGCATACATCCATTATAAATGGCAGCCACCACTTGACCTCAGTGGGGAAGTAATAGGGAGTGGTAGGGACTGTGGTGAACTGGAGGGCACACTTCCTGTCTTAGGGGCCTGTTATTGCCAAGCAGTAATGTGGGACAAGTGTTAGCAGATAACTTGGGCTTTAAAGAAAAACCATAAATATTTGTATTTTAAATATGATAGTCCCTAATAGTTAAATGTTGACAATGAATTCAAAATGCTTAAGTACTATAGAGGCCAAATTATATATCTGTGGTCAGCATTGCACCCTCCCCAAACTTTCAGTTTGTGAATTCTGAGCTACCTGGAGGAGGTAATTGCAGTTGAAGATGGGTAAATTAAGGAGGGAGTGTTGAGCAAGTTGAGAAGAAAGATAGGGACTGAACCCAGAAAACCATGACTCTCCCAGCCCCCAAGCTTGCCTGCAGTTGCACCCAGGGTTTAGAGAGGCCCTGACTCTTTTAGCCACTAGGTGTCTGGTGGGCTTCCATGTTGATGGCAACAAGCTGTATCTGCTTATCACCTGGAAATAGTGGGCAGCCACTGAGGTTCTGAGGCTTTCCAGATTAAATGCCAGCTGGTGGCGGAGGCTGCAGGCTTCAAGCACCACCCTCTCCCGCAGTCTTCATCCCCTCCTGTAAAGAAGCCCTGCATTTAGGAGTCTCTAGAACAGACATTTGGCTCAACACATCCTAGATGCTCACTTTCCTAGCAGGAAATTCTTCTGTTGTTTAATTTAGGTGCTTTCTATATAATTGAATCGTCTTTTTTTTTGTCTTCAAATAAAATGGAGAAATTTGTTACTTTCTAGTTTTTGGATCTTCTCAAACTTGATCCTGGAGGCTTGGAAATCATTGTGACTTCCAGATTAGAAAGCCCCTTGCTTATTTCTATTTTACCAAGGCTTCCTTTAGTCCAGGTGGGTCGTTTTCCACTTACACCCAACCCTAATCGTCTTTGCATTATCTATTTCTGTCCCTGTTCTCAGATCACTTTGGGGTGGCGGAAGGGGTTTAAAGACAGAAATGTTAAAAATAGCTAACATCCCCACTTCCCTGCAATCCTCATTTAAAAGTTTGAGGGACAATGGCACTTTCTTCTGTCCTTGATTTCCTGTTCCTGATTCTAAAGAATAAATCCCAGACTAGCTGCCTAGAGCTGATCTTAAAAGGTACAACTTTGAGAGAAGATGATAGGGAACCCCAAAAAAGGGCCTGGACATTAGCCAAAGATGCTTACAAAATTATGAATATATTTAGCAGTATTTCCACCCTGATTAGGAAGTGAGGAAGAGGCATCTGGTCTTCCCTGGGTGATGTTTCTTATCAGCTCTGGACAGCATAGCGTGGCTGTCACTACTGAGGTCTGAAAAGAGGAAAGATCAAATTAGCATCTGCACCAGCCTCACAGACATACCCTGTCAAAATATGCTCTCCCGGCCAAAATATACACCCCAGCAAAGCTCCCACACTCCACAAAACATCCTCCAATATATACCATTATATTAGCATCTGCAAACATATATCCATACTTCCTTTATCCACAAATATCCAAGCACACATACACATTTACGCGCTTACACGCACTTGAATACACTGCCCTCCCTACCCACTCTGACACACACAGAGACCTTCAAAAAGTACACATCTCACAGTGTAGGAGTGAGCTGATGTCATCCTCCTGGAATAACTCAGCCCGGCCTCTGCCTGCTTCACTCAACCTCAGGTTTCTATGTGTGGTCAGAAACTGAAGTGTAACCTTGGCAACCAAGGCCCTGCAGGCGCCCATCAGGGAGTTGGGAAAGAAAAAAGTCACGGAAAATGGGCTGGATGCTCCTGACTGGGGAGTGCAGAGAAAGGCCTTTGTGATGAGCCCACAATCAGGGAGAGGGTCCCAGTTCTGAGGAGGGTCCAGTCTGAGGAAGGCAGTTCTGGATGCCTTGGGTCACATACAGGTGGGCCACACAAGTGGGTGAGATGGGCATCCAGGACCAGAGTGAGCCTGGGGTCACGTGCCATAGAAGGAGCTTCTGGTCCAGGCAAGGCATAAACTGAATTCCACCGTCATCCCCCCCACACCACATCCATTCTTCAGTGGTGTCAGTGTCACAGTGTCACAGCAGTCACAGTGTAAGGGCATTTAATATTCAGAATTCAATTCAAGGCCCTTGAGCAAAGAACGGGGAGGAGGAGAAGGAGAAGAAGAATGAGGAAGAGGAGGAGGAGGAGGAGAAAGAAGGAGAAAGAAGGGAAGGAGGAAGAAAAAGACCAAGATGAAAGGAGAAGGAAAAGGACAAGAAAGGGAAAGAGGAGGAGAAAGAGAAGGAAGGAGAGGAAGAGCAGGAGTAGTTTCAGGAATTTTCAAAAGTTATTTGAACTATAATATATTTGGTCTTATAAGAAACTGACTTGAGAACCCAAATCCTGAGTTGGGTTCAATTCGTTACTTGGGAAATTTTAATACAGGATAAATTAGGCTTCCTCTTCTTAGGCTTGTATGTAAAAAGAAAAGAGGATGAGAAAGTGGGGTAATGGCTCTCTGGTTCTTATGGATTATCTATGCCCTATACAAGGGCCTATCTAATCGCCAATGATGTGGCTAAGACAGACTTTGGGTAACAAGGGAGGGTGGTAAGGGACCGTGGGCCATGGTAACAACAGCTCAGGGGCTCCACGGTCTAAAGGAGAGAACACTATAGTTCAAGTCAGCAGACATGGTCCCATTTCTGGTTCTGTTGAGAACTAGCTGTGTGACTTGGTGAATGGTACAAAAGTGTACTTAAGGACAGAGTCATATTTTCTAAGGCAAAACCCTGGTGATGGTCTGTCAGATTTTTTTTTCACCAATTCAGCTTGTGGGAGTTGTAGGGCCCAGAACACCAGACCCCTGTCAAAGGCAAACCCAAGAAGATGTTTAGTTTTTTAGATTTAGGTGCTAAGTGACATTGTACACATACCTACACCTTAACCTGTTTCCCTGACTTCCTCAGAGTTTGACCTTGAACAATTCTTATCTTGCTGACACTTGGTCTTGATGGTCTGATGCACCTCTAGGCTATCTTGTTTCCAGTCTTGGCACTATTTCCTGAAACATATCTTTTATCTCCTCATTAAGCAGAAGAGCCTCATCTGGCCTGATCCAACTTCTAGAAAGAGCTGGCAAAGAAGCCAACTAGAAAATGTTTTTAATGCCAAAATATTATAATTCCAGGGCATTTTGATGAGTTATATGAAGATGTAGGACATATCAGCATAGTAATTGTTCCCAAGCAGTTTGCAAATAGACAAGACATCAACCTCTAAAAATCACTAATACCAAACAATAGATTATAAATGCCAAATGAATGGTATGGGTAACATTGATTCAACAGTGGGGGATTGGTCAGCGCAGGGTTTCAAGCTGTGCCTTCAGGGATATGGGGGTTGAGAGAGGTGGGAAGGAGGCAGTGAGGTGTCCAGGAGATGATGACGGGAGCCGAGGTGCATAGACAGCACATTTCAGGCATGCATGGAGTGGGGCACAGATGGGGATATGAGCTGAAAGTTGAGGGCTCTGTACTGCAGAGCTGCTGTGACGTTTAGAGGACAGTGAGGAGAGTGACTCTGGAGCACAAAGTGGCAGAAACCTAAAAAGGTAGGTGGGGCCAAATTATGAAAGGCCTTAACAGTCAGTCAAAAGAGTCCATGCTTAATCCAGTACACAAATGGGGGAGGCGGTGTCTCTGAACGATCTGAGCAAGTGAACACAGTACTTTTGGAAGCGATATCTACTGGCAGTTGGAAGAGTGGTTTGGGAATAAGATTGGACTGAACCTACTGCAATCATCTAGTTATGAAGAAGCAACAGGTCTTGGGACTGGATCTGAGGCGTAAAGTACAAGGAGAAGCCAAAAGTGAGTCTTAGTTTTCTGGCTGGAGTGACTGGAAATAATGGTGTCTCTGACAGAAATGGAGACCAGGAGGGGAGCTGGCTTTGGGGAAGACATTGAGTTTAGGCTGACACTGAGGTGGTGGCAGGACTTCCAAGGGGAGGGACAGAGCAGGTAAGGGAGGAACAGCCAGAAAGAGAGGCAGAGAACCCAGGGCATAGTGTCAAAGAAAGGGAGGGGGAGGCGGCTATCAGAAGAAGGTGGTCAGCAGGGTCAGACAATGCCTGCCCAGAGGGCAAGGAAATCAAATTTACAGAGGCCATGGGATTTAACAAACATGTATGGGGGCATTTATGTAAGCCAGGCCCTGTGCTAGACTCTGAATTATTGGTTAGGAAGTTATCTCCCAATCAGCAGACACCTAAGGAGTGCTAGCGATGGTGCCAGACCCTGAGCACAGTCCTGGGTGTGGAAGAGGGAGGCTGAGGCTGGGTCCTATTCCCTGCAGGGACCAGGTTTAAACAAGCTTCACTCCACAATGAGGAAGGTAGATCAGCTGCGGGAAGGAGAGGGAGGAGGAGGGGATACAAAAATGTGTACAGTTGAGTACAGACCACTTACTCAAAAATTTTGCCCATTAAAGGAAAGAAAACTGGAAAAATTGGTTGAGGAGACAGAAAAATCTTGCAACACTTCCTTACTTCCACTCCACCAGATAAGTGAAATTGGGATGTTTCCAGGCAAGAGAAAAAGAATTGCTGGAGAGGAAACGCAGAACTTGTTGGAGGAGATGGGGTTATTATGGAAGTAAACAGAAAATTCAGTCCTCATTTCCGAAGAGCCAAGAGGAATCCGCCAGGACTAGTTAAGAAACTGCAAAGTGGTGGAATGGTGTCCGGGAGAATGGTTCTGACGGTGCGTGGTTGGAAAATGCTGTCCGAGTCAGAAAAGAGAACCGCTTAGAAGAGGTGGTATCCGCGAAGGCTTCCTGGAGGAGGTGGCCTCTAATCTGAGCCTTGAAGGATGGTCGGATTTGGATGGGCGGAGAGGAGAGGTCAGGGTATCCCTAGCGTGGAACAAATTGGGAGGCATCCACCTCCGCTGAGAACTTTCGGCCCCCTCCCCGGCCTTCCTTTCGGCAGCCGCCTCTCTAGGCTCAGTAGCCTGGCTCGGGTTCCCAGCACTGACGTCAGCGGGCGATGACCTCAGCGCCGAGGAGGTGGCGGGGGCCGGCGCGAGTGGCTGCGCGCCGGGCGGGCCTGCGGCAGCGCACGGGGCGGAGCGGAGCGTCCGGCCTCGCCCCCATCCGCTCGCGCGGGCCAATGGGTGCCGCCGTCGGCAAACCCACCTCCACGAACAGTATGAAAGGCGCGGCTCGCGGAAAGTCCGGGCAGAGGTAGCGCGGCGTCTAGGAAAGCTCGTCTCTGTATACTGCAGCATCCGAACCCTCCCACCTAGCGGGGCGTCCCATCCGGAGACCTCTCACTGCTCCACCCCATCTCTGCTCCCCGGGCAGCTCACGACATGAGCCAGGCGCGCTGGACCGGGAAGAGAACAGACATGCTGCCGGAGATCGCCGCCGCCGTGGGCTTCCTCTCCAGCCTGCTGAGGACCAGAGGCTGCGTGAGCGAGCAGAGACTTAAGGTTTTCAGCGGGGCGCTCCAGGAGGCATTAACAGGTGAGCGCACGCGGATGGTCCCTGCCGCCACTCAGCTCGGCCCCCGTCCCGGCCTTTACTCTCCTAGGACAGGGTTCCCCACGCGAGCAGCTCCGGGACTCGGTTTCCCTCTTCCGGCTCCCGGGCGCCCCGCAGTCCCCAGTCCCCAAGGGCACATCTGCTCCCGGGCCCTGCGCTCTGGGTCACTCTCTGTTCTTGGTGGCTCTGGTTGGGCGCCCTTCTCTGTCTGGGGAACAGACCCTTGTCCTGGGGTTCGATCCGGAGTCCCCAGCTTACCCCTCCGAAGAGGGGGTACCTGCAGGGTCACAGTGCGGACTCTTCTCTCTCATTGGACACTTGAGGCTACAAAGCCCGGCCGCCCGAGGTGCTCCTTATGAGAAAAGAGGTCGCAGTTGAGCCGTTTCAACAACTTTGAGACCGTACTGTGGCTTCTCCCGGCGGCACGGTGCTGCGCTGTGCCTGGGCCGGTCTCCCGCTTGTTGACCCGCTTCAAGTTGGAATCTGGGCCCCTTTGAATTCCCTTTGGTTCTCCTTCGCCATCTGCCTCCTAGTATAGTACCCGAGCGAGCCTCGTAGCTAGTAACTCCTAGTAACCACGCTCCACGGGCATGTGTGTGGGAGTGTGGGCAGTAAGGGAGGTTGACGAGATAAGCAGTCCCCCGACTGGGAGAGACCTCTATCTCCCAGCTGTTTTCTAGCCGTTTGGCTGTGTTGGCTGGCGGTTCCGGGCAGCGATAACCATCTCTAACATGCCCACACATACCCTCCCTTCTGAGGAACAATAAGTTCTGCGGAAACAACACGGTTTTTTGATTCTTTGAGCCACTGCTGAGGTTCTCTGATTCTGGGGCACACAGTGGGAGACCTGGTGACTTGCTGTGGACCCATATAATGTTGGAAGTCCTGCCCCACATGCCAGACCCTGTCACACCCCTCCCTCTTCAAATTGAGGATGTGCCAAAAGCAGTACACTGGCCACCTGGAGAGTCCCAGAGCCTTGGATCACTCCCTCCCCCAGTACACACACACACACACCCCTGTCGTGAAAGGGTGGTCTCTCTTGCTCTCATGAAGTTTTCTCTGCTAGAGTGGCAGGAGGATTTTAGGAAAGCCCTGGAGCTCAGGAGAAACCATCTTGTTTACTTAAACTCACTGGGACCCTTTCTCTCCTTCTGTCCCCCCTTCCTGAGCCCAACCTTGTGGTCGCACCTGTGGCCCAGTTGGTCTAACCAGAGTATCTCCCTCTTATCCCCTCTCTGCAGAGCACTACAAACACCACTGGTTTCCCGAAAAGCCGTCCAAGGGCTCTGGCTACCGCTGCATCCGCATCAACCACAAGATGGACCCCATTATCAGCAAGGTGGCCAGCCAGATCGGACTCAGCCAGCCCCAGCTGCACCGCCTACTCCCTAGTGAGCTGACCCTGTGGGTGGACCCCTTTGAGGTGTCCTACCGCATCGGGGAGGATGGTTCCATCTGTGTCCTGTATGAGGAGGCCCCAGTGGCCGCCTCCTATGGGCTCCTCACCTGCAAGAACCAAATGATGCTGGGCAGGAGCAGCCCCTCGAAGAACTACGTGATGGCGGTCTCCAGTTAGATCCCCCTGCCCCCACCGCGGCACTTTACTGTGCTCATTCTGCCGTGACAACAGGCCACTGCATACCTCAACCTGGGGAACTGTATTTTTAAACGAAGAGCTATTTATATATATATATATATATATATATATATTTTT
>JAQZBX010082232.1:0-13553 GCA_029593785.1 Cabassous unicinctus | reverse complement strand
GTCCATTCTCTGGGTAACTCTCTGTGTCCATTTCCTGCCCTCTCTTCTCATCCTTCTTCTGTCTTCACTGGGATTCGATCCTCAGAACCTCTGATGTGGGAGAGAGGCGTCCTACCGCCTGTGCCACCTTAGTTCCTGGTTTTTCGGCACATCTCGTCTTGGCTCTCTCTTGTGTCACTCTCCTGTTACATCATCATCTTGCTGTGTGGCTGACGGCCCACCCACTCATGGGACCTGGGGGGCTCACCCATGCACGGGGCTTAGTGGCCCACATGCCTTCTATATTTTTCTTTTTTTTTTAAATTTTTACCGAGAGGTCCCGGGGATTGGAACCAGGTCCCTCCATATGAGAGATGGACGCCTAACCATTTGAGCCACATCTGTCCCCCTGCTATAGCTCTTCAAGTTGATAAAAGATACCTAGAGTTACAGTCTTTTCCCTTATAGGTGGTCATATAATAAATCAGGCTTAGTTTATCACCAGCATTCTATAAAAACCAGACCTAGGGAGAAAAACTAGGTCTGGGGACACATGCATGGTTTCTAATATAGCGAATGTTTAGCCTACTCTGATTATCACAAAATCGGGACAGTGAGAATATTCGCACCATAGAGCCTTTTTAGACACTTTTCTCCTAATTTCTCCCTGCCTGTACAGATATGTATTGTATTGTGTATCTGTTTATGCAGGTGTGGCCCTTGGGATGGCCACAAACCATTGTGATACCTAAGAATTCATACCCCAAGAACCAATTTTCACTCCCTCGGGGCAATAACCCCTCCTTAAGACTGCATGTTCCAGGCTAGTGGTTCTCAACCGGGGCAGTTTTGTCCCCAGGGGACTTTTGGCTATGTCTGAAGACATTTTTGGTTTTCACAGTGCACGAGCCTACTGGCATCTGAGGTCTAGCGGCCAGGGGTGCTGCTTCATGGCCCACAGTGCACAGGATGGCTCCCCCTGCCCAAAATGTAGAGGCTGCAAACCCCAGTTCTAGGGTGATTAGGCAAATGTATGGGAGAAACTGATCACTCAAATCTAAATTCATCCACTTTCCAAGCTCCTGGTCGGAATAAATGGGATATTTTTAGGAATGGACACTATTTAATTCCAAGTACTCTTCCTAAAAGAATACTTGCCTCTGTATTTGATTTCTGTGGTTTAGATCAAAGGTTATAATTAAAGCCCAATGTCTCTTCCTCCCGCCCCCTTTTTCCCCCTCCCTCCTTCCTTCCCTCTTTCCATCCTTCCTTCTTCTCTGTTTCTTTCTTTCTATTTTTTAATTATAAAAAATTTCAGACTTACTAAAGAACAAAGAATATCTAATGAACCCCATCACCCAGGTACAATATTCTCATCTTCTCGTTTCCTATGTTTCTCTACCCACTTCCACTCCCCCTTGATGAGAATGATTTTTTATTATTTTACCTTTCTCAAGATAAAATTTACATTGAAATGCATAATCATAGCTATTCATTTTAGATAAGTGGATACATTATGTAACCTATACTCCTATCACAATTTAGAATATTTTTTTACAATCCCAGAAAGTTCCCTTGCATCCATTCTCAATAAATCCTCACCCTTTTGAGGCAACTATACTGTTCAGGTATTTTTTTTAAACTTGAGAATAGTTTTTGCCTGTTTTAGAATGTCACATAAATGAAATCCTACAGTCTGTGCTCTTTTGTGTCTTGTAGCTTTTGCTCAGTATAACACTGTGAGACTCATCCATGTTGTGTGTATCAGTTATCTGTTCCTTTTTATTGCTGAGGAGTATTGCATTGTAATGACTAGCCCAC
Organism: Cabassous unicinctus; assembly: GCA_029593785.1. Classification (NCBI taxonomy): domain Eukaryota; kingdom Metazoa; phylum Chordata; class Mammalia; order Cingulata; family Chlamyphoridae; genus Cabassous; species Cabassous unicinctus. The sequence goes on along the minus strand of JAQZBX010082232.1, from coordinate 11,753 downwards.
AGATTGTATCCATTCCCTCCTTGATAAACATTTGTTTTCAGTCTTTTGAAGAATGAATGAAGCTACTGTGAACATTTGTGTGCAGTTCTTTTACTGGGCATCTGTTCCCATTTAGCTTGGATAAATATCTATGAGTAGCATTGCTGGGTGAAATTTGGCAGTTTGAAATTATTTATGCAGCCTTTCTTGTTAATCCAGTTCTAAGCACTCTGTCTGAACATTACTCCTCCCATGGATTTTCTAAGTCCCCTGAAAGATCGGGGATGGACAAAATCAGCTCAGATAGTTTGGTTTCTCTAAGTCCTTCTGTTCTGGGAAAGCAGAGCTACACAGTGGGTGGCACCTCAACAGCTACTGACTCCAGAGATTAGGGAAAGTGTGGCCATCACCCCAGTGTTCTTGGAGGGTGAGGTCTGGAGCTCGGTCTCCACCCAGATGCTTGACAAAGGTGGAACCGAGAAAATGCCCATTGGGCGAGCCGTGGAAAAGGTGGGCCCCCATGAGCTCCCAAGGAGAAGAAGAAACCATCATTTTAAGGATGACCCCACCACCAGTGCATGAAAGTTGCAGTTGCCTCATATCTTGCTCAACATTTGATGTTGTCAATATAATTTTAGTCATTTCGATGGGAGTGTAGTGGCATCTCATTATAGTTTTAATTTGCATTTCCCTGATGATTAATGATGTATACTTTTCATGTGCATATTAGCCATAACTTCCTTGGTGCAGTGTCTGATCAAGTCTTTTGCTATTAAATTTTTATTTGATAATTAATTAGGGTAGTGTTTCCTGTATTCTGTTTACAAGCCTTTTGTTATATTAATGTATTGTGAGTATTTTCTCCCATTAGTGGCTTTCATGTTCATTTTCTTAATAGTATGTTTTGATGAGTAGTTTTATACTTTGATTAAAGCTAATTTATCATTTTTTTCCTTTATAAATGATTGCTTAGTGTGGCCTGTCTAAGAAACCTTTTCGTACCATCAGCCAGCAAAGGTATTCTATGTTTTCTTGAAAAACTTTATAGTTCCCTCCTATTCCTAGTTTAAATGTTATTGTCTTTAAGGGTTTTGAATTTTGTCACATGCTTTTTCTGCATCTATTGATTTGGTCATATGCTTTATGTCCTTTATTCTAATAGGGTATATTATATTGATTGATTTTTGTATGTTAAACCAACCTTGCATTCCTAGAACAAATTTTCCTTGGTCAAGGTGTAAAATCCTTTTTATATGTTGTTGGATTTGGTTTGGTAGTGCCTTGTTGAGGACGTTTGTGTTTATATTTAAAGGGAATATTAGTCTGTAGTTTTCTCTTTTGGAATATCTTTGTCTGGTTTTGCTCTTGGAACTTCTTTCTAAAAATGTATCCCTAAGTGTTTTATGTTTTTGCACTACATTGTCAGTGGAATACTAATGTCAAGAGCTGAACTGAGAAGGCTGAACTGAGCTGCCAGGTATGGCCAATTAAAACATTAATCCAAAATGGAAATAACAGTGAAGTTTTTAATCAATAACTGTGATGATATAAACAAGGGGTTAACCTGGAGAAAAAACCTGGTGCTCCCTGTTCGTTTTTCCCCACTCAGTGGTACCACGCATGGGACAGATGGATCACAAATGTGGGGCCATCTCGCTGCTGAGGGAGCCCTGAACAAAAGGCTCCTGCAGTTTTATAGCCCAGGAGCTGAGTGGGGCTAGGAGGAGAAATGTGTTTTTAAGGTCTTCCCCTCTTTTCCCCTCAAAGCACCTCCCCATAAGAGGGTCTCAGCAGAGATACCTGGAGAAGACCTCGGGTTAGGAATGCAGATTTGGGTATAAGCATGGCCAGCCAGGGGTCCTGAGACCTTGATTGTAATTCCTTTTAGAGCCTGCAGTGCACTGGTCATGCACCAAGTCTGATGGGGCGTTGGGGGCAGCTTTCCCCTGTGATGCCTGCCAGGTAAAGTCTTTGTAATTATCTGTGGTTGGGACTGAAAGATCACACATAGGGTTTTGACCAGGAGTGAACTCCTCACTTAGATGTGGAAAAAACGTTTGATTTTTTAAAATATTGACTGTATCCTGTACCTTGCTAAATTTACTTATTAGTTTTAGTAGATTGCTGGTGATTTTATTGATTCCTTATGTTTTTTGATACTTTTTTTCAAGTGCTTTATACATTTCATCTAGGTTGTTGAACTTATTAGTATAAATTGTGTATAATATTTCCATGTTGCCTTATTTATATCCGTAAGTTCTATAGTGATACCCTCTTTTCAGTTCTCCTCTTGGTAATTTGCATTTTGTCTCCTTTTTCTTGATTTGTCTTACTTGAGGTTTATCAATTTTATTAATCTTTTCACAAAAACTACTTTTATCTTTATTTTTCTACACTTTCATCTCTTTTATTTTATTGATTCCTGTTCATTGTTATTCCCTTGTTTTTAATTTGGGTTTAATTTGCTCATCATTTTCTATCTATTTAAGTAGTAAATGTAACCATTCTTCCTTGTATTAGAATCAATTAGAGCTATAAATTACCTTCTAGGCTCTGCTTTAATTGTACCCCACAAAATTTGATATGTTGTATTTTCATTATTGTTCTGTTCAAAATATTTTTTAATTTCCCTTGTGATTTCTTTTTTGATCTGTGAGTTATTTAGATGTGGGTTGTTTATTTTCCAAATGTTTAAGACTTTTCTAACTATCTTGATGTGGATTTCTAATTTATTTTTTTGAGACTAGAGAACATACTCTACAAGATTTCGGTCTTTTGAGATTGACTAAGATTTGTTTTTGTTTTTCTTTCCTTGGCTGCCAAAGCAAATACCATGCAATTGTTTGGCTTAAACAATGGGAATTTATTAGCTGATGTTTTTGAGCTTAGGAAAAATGTCCAAATCAAGTCCTCATCGGGGCGATGCTTTCTCCCCGAAGACTGTCGTTCTGGGACTGGCTGCTGGTGATCCTTAGTCCTTCACTTGTCACACTGCAAGGCAGTTAGTGGCGTCTCCTGGTCTCTCCCTTATTTTCCAGGTTCCGTTGGTGTTCAGCTTCTGGCTGCTTCCGCTGTGGCTTTCTCTTTCTCAATCTGAATCTCATTCCACTTATACAGGACTCCAGCAATAGGGTTAAGACCCATCCTGATTCAGCTGGGCCACACCTTAACTGAAGTAACCTCATCGGAAAGTTCCTTCTTACAATGGGTCACACCCACAGAAATGTATTAAGTTTAAGAACATGTTTTTCTGGGGTACATAAAGCTCCAGACCACCAGAGTTGTATTGTCCCAGTATGGTTTCTTTGGTGAACATCTTGTGCACACTTGAAAATATATTCTGCATTTGTTGACTGTACCATTCCAGATATGCAATTAGGTTGAGGTGGTAGTGTTTAGAGATTCTTTATCCTTGCTTTATTTTTGTCTCATTGTTCTATCATTACTGAGAATAGGGTTTTTAAAGCTCCAACTATGTGTATATCTTTGTTTCTTTCTTCTTTTAGTTCTGTGGGATTTTTCTTTCATGCATTTTGAAGTTCTGTTTATAGGCACATACCCATTTATGGTTGTATTGTCTTCTTGAAATTTTGACTCTTTTATCCTTATGAAATGTCTTCTGCTCCTCATTTTATCTCTTCCTATTTCATGATACCACTTCATGTGGATGTGAGGCCCCTGGGCCCATCAATTGTGAAATATTTTCATAGCAGAGTCCTTCCTTAGCACTTGGTGATGGAATAGGCTTGAATTTTTAGAGAATTGTTGGATAGAATCCTATTTTTTGTGGTTTCCTTTTATAACTGTTTCAAACCCCTGCCATTTTTATTTATTTATTTATTTATTTAATACTTTAAATTACATAAATGTTACATAAAAAATATAGGGGATTCCAATATGCCCCACTCCTTACCCCTCCCACACTTTCCCACATTAACAACATCCTTCATTAGTGTGGTACATTTGTTACAATTGATGAAGACATATTGGAGCATTGCCGCTAAGCATGGATTCTAGTTTACATTATAGTTTACATTTTGTCCCACACAATTTCGTAAGTTATGACAAAATATATAATGGCCTGTATCCATCATTGCAACGTTGTTCAGGACAATTCCAGTGCCCCCAAAATGCCCCCGTATTACACCTGTTTTTCCCTCCCCACCCCCTCAGAACCTCCAGTGGCCACTGCCTCCACATCAATGATAAAAGTTCTTCCATTGGTAGAATAACAATAAGTCTATAGTATTCTACTATAGAATACCAGTAAGTCTACGCTAGTCCATCGTTCATTACCCAATCCTGAGGATTACTGGGTTGGTGATGCCCACTCTGCTTCTACTTGAGAGGGGGCTTCGATCCCATGGGGCAGATGGATGGGACTATCTTGCTTGCAGTTGCAGACTCTTTCTGTTCCTTGGGATGGTCGTTGTCCATCATCGTCTCTTAGTTGTTCTGGGTGAGTCCAATGAACTGGAAAGTAGGTATTGCAATGCTGTTGAGATTTAGGGTCCAGCTGGCACATGGACAGCCCAAAGAGTTAAGTCTCTTGGACATATTTCTATCAAGTCTAGTACTAACTATAGGTTCAAATAGAAGGAGCAGAAGAAACGTGTAGGGAAACCACAAATGAGTCCAACTCTGTCACACTGAGTGTAAATTCCAAAGCACGGCCCACTGGCAGGGTGCCAATCTCCTGAGGTGTCTGCGCTGCCTATAGTATCTGGAATTCTTCAGAGCCCTCAGGAGCCCCACTATTTGAGGCAATATTTTCTGTGGCAGTCAATGAGATCCTGCTGAGATGTGCATAAGCATATCCTCTGGAATGACCTCCCAACTCACTCTGAAATCTCTTAGCCATAAACACTCATTTGTATTTACCCTTTGCCCCTTTTGGTCAAGGTCTTTTCCAGGTGCATTGCTAGTTGGTACTTGTAATAATCCCTTGGTGTCAGGGAGGCTCATGCCTGGGAGTCATGTCCCACACTCGGGGGAAGGTAATGCATTTATATGCTGAGTTTGGCTTAGAGAGAGGCCACATTTGAGCAACAAGGAGGCTCTCAGGAGGTAACTCTTAGGCAGCATATAATACGAGACTGAGTTTCAATTTCAGAAGAAAAGTTTCAGTCATCAATATCAAGGGCTCATCACAATGGTCCATCTTCCTTCACTAGGCACTACCCCTGTCCTTGAGGGATTCTTGCTGTCCCATTAGAGAATGTGGCAGAGCTCCCCAGGATGGGAATTCGATATTCTTTTGGTTATAGAGTGAATATCTGCCCACCGTGACGTTGCCCCATGAACACTTGAACACATTCATATGTCTTGTAGGTATGCCCCAGGTGAGCCTCCTCCCATGCATCCCCCATTACTGACACCACGCACCAATGATCTTCCCCTGCCACAGTTGTGACCCCTCTGTGATCCAAAACTTCTTCAAAAATGAAACCAACAAAATAACCAAGTAAAATTAATAAGGAAATTAAATAATGATAGTTTTTAAAATAACAAATAAAATACAAAAAAAGTTGAAAAAAATTTGAAATGATAAAAAATATATTTTTTGACATGATGTCTTTCATCACTGCAAGATCTGTTGTCTTATATGTACAGTGACATTTTCTTCTGTATATTCCCCCAGTGTCTTATCTTTTTCATTTTATCTTCAAGAAGCTTTGGGTTACAGAAAAGTCACATACAGAATATAGGGGATTCCCATATACTGAACATCCTCCCCCCTCCCCCATCAAACCCTTGGCTATTAAAACAGTCTTCCAATTTTGTGCCCAGAGATCATTCAAGATATTAGACATCTTCAAAAAAAAAAAGAAAAAACAAATTCAGAATTAGCACATGTCCTCTGTAATGGCCACAATTGGAAAATAAATATTTGTTGGGAAATTGTCCCAATCCACAGAGATGGGTGCCCATTCTCAGCTGGGACTCTGCCATAGAAGCATTATCTTTTGGGATTTGGGTTAATGTGGCAGTTTGAGATTATTTATTCCCCAAAAGAGAGATTATGTTTGTAAACTAATATAATCCTTTGGGTGTGGTAGCCTTTGATTATATTAGATTCAGCTGGCATGTCTTGATTAAATTACCTGTTAAGATTAGGGCTTTGATTGACTATGTTAGTAGGAAGTGACTCAGAAGAACAGGAAGAGAGAGAGAGCTCCATAGATGCCAGAGGAGAGATCTTGGTGAGTTTTGATCCTGAAGTCCCAGGGAGAGATGAGCCATTCGCCTGATAGTTTGCAGCTGAAGAGAATAGAGCAGCTGAGCAACTGATAAGGCCTGGAAAGAAATGAGCCCTATGCCAGTCTACAGCTGAGACTGGAAGAAGCTGGGCCCACAGAGCCTTAAGAGGAAGAAGGAAGGAGAGACCAGGCAGAGATCGCCCGCCATCTTGCTTCAACACATGGCAACAGACTTGGGTGAGAAAGCAGCCTTGAGTTGGACTCTTTAGAGCCTTGTAACTGTAAGCTTTTACCCCAAATAAATACCCTTTATAAAAGCCAACAGATTTCTGGTATTTTGCATCAGCACCCCTTTGGCTAACTAATACAGTTAAGAACCACCAAGCCCTCTCTTTTTGTTCTTTCAACTTCTTATCTCATATGCATATCCTTAGAACCAGTGTTTTCTTATCTCTTTTGGATAGAACTCATAAACATATATAAGTTATTCCGATGGGGGTCCTCCACAGCAAACATGCCACTCCAGGCCTGCTTCTTATGCCTCCCAGTGGATCTGGGTCTGCCTTTCCTACCTCCGTCAGCATCTTCCTGGAAAATGCAAACTCCTTTGACTGTTACCCCGAGCCATCGTCATAAGGGAGTTAAGTCTGCAGAAGGAAAATGAAACAGATCATTCTACAGCCAAGTCTGTATGGTCTTTGGATGATTCAAACCTTCTTCTTTCCCTCCATTATCTTCTGAAGTCTGCTAATTAGGGCTAAATAGCACCATCCTTCTATGCCAGCAATGGATTAAGGGCACTGGAGATATAGAAGTGTAAAAGCCATTTCATGACATTCTAGAATGATCATGGCAGGTCATGCCACAGCTTGAAACTCTTTAGTGGCTGCCAGTCCACCTAAAGAAAAATCCAGACTCTAATGAAGTCTTCAGGCCCTCGTATGGTCAGACGCCCGCTGCTGCTTTAGCCTCATGTCCTGCTCCCTGTGTTTACCATATTCCAGCCACATTGTCCTTTGGATGATAATGAATATTGCTGGTGTTTATTGAATGTGTAAAATGAGTCAGGCACTGTGTCAAGTCTCATCCCATTTAATCCTCCTAACAAATCTGTGAGGTCAGTGCTATGATTAATCCTGTTTTCCAGATGAGGGAACTGAGGCTTGGAGAGGACACTCATTTGCCCTAAGGTCACACAGCGAGTGTGTCACAGAGCTGGACCTACACCCAGATCATCTGACATTAGAACCCAACCTCTTGCTTTCTGGGCCCAATTCTTGGCAACTCCCTCAACATGAGATAGTCTTTCCTTCCCTGTCCTTTGCATTTGCCCTTTTCCCATACTTCCCATATGCTGTGGGAGCTCCACCCATATTCCTTAAGCCTGTACCATGTCCATGCACACTAGTCCGAGTTTCACCTACCAGTAGCTCTGTCTCTCTCTCTGAGGGCTTCCTTGGGCTGCCGGAACCTCTCCTGCCTGTGCTCACGGCAGACTGGACGTGTGCAGGAATGAATGCTCACTCCATGCCCTGGAGCAGCTCTCGACCCATGATTAATGGATACCCCGCTCCCTTGCTGAGGTGGGACAGTTTGAGGTGTGTGTTTTATGCTGGCTCCCAGAGTTCCCCAGTGGGACCAAGCTCCAGCTGCCCACAGTGGTAGCTCCCTTGGCAGAATGCCCTGCCTTCCTTCCCATCCTTGTCTCTCCTCCTCACTGGTGTTTCCTGGGATCGTCTTCCTAATAAGCTACATGCACTTGAAGCCCTCTCAGGGTCTCATTCTGAAGGAACCCAAACTAAGACATGACTGGCTAGCTCTTTCTGATGCCATCTTGCTTCAACACATGGCAACAGATATGAGTGAGTATGGGTTTCCACATAAATGTGGGTCTTATATTGAAGAAACCGACCCTAAATCCCTCAGATATCCCTCGCATTCTTCTTTGTCCCAGCGTGTAGTTGAATCTATAATAATGTTGACGTTGTCCACTTGTGTTTCTGTCTTTGCTATTAGCCATCAGCTCCAGGAGGGTGAGGACCTTGGCCGTCCCAGCACTCATGTGTTCCCAGTGCCTGGTACAGCAAATGGCTCATAATAGGTTCTCCAAAATATTTACTGAACAAATCGATTTGTTGGCTACATTGAGTAAAGACTTCACTGAAGCTACATTTACGCTATAAGTATGTGTTCAAGACCCACATTCACCACTGACCCTGAGTTCTAGGAACACTTGACACCTTCCTGTGGTTAGGGTAAGAGAGAAAACCAAGCTGTTAGGAAGATGTGGTCGCTCTCCTGCTAATTCGCAGAGCAATCTAATGGCACACCTCTTAACTGCCTCTTCTTCTCTAATACTCTTGGAAAATGAAGGGGTTGGATGTGGTCAGAAGTCCCTTTGAGCTATGAAATTCGGTAATCTCTTTAAGCTTCAATTTCATCAATTTTACTAAGGGTTTAAAATACCGACTAAAAGAAGTTCTTGTGAGAATAGAATGGCTTAAAGAACGCCAAGCAGCTGGCACATAGTAGGGGCTTTGCAGATGTTAGAGTCCCTTGCTGCATCCTCCTGCAGAACTGGGGGATCCTTGCAAATGATGACTTGAAAGACTAAGATGCAAAGCCCTGAGTTCAGTTCCTTTCTACCTGGAAGTCTGGTGTGGGATCTAGGGGCTGGAGGGTTGGCGGAGTATAGGCAAACGGTTTCTTTACTCTACAGCCTTGAAATTTCTCGACTCTTTTTTTCGTAAGCCCTCTTTTACAGCAGTTAAAAGTTCTTTGGGAACCCCTTCTGGCTTGTTTCCACCAATAAATGGATTCAGTTTCAGGCCCTAAGTCCTCCTCTCTCCTAGGATTAGCTCCCTCAGTTTTCTGGCTCACAAGGAACTCTACAGTTTTTCATAAAAATAAAATTAAAAACAACCCCTTTTTTCTTGTAGGAAATAGATACTGGGTAAAATATTTGATATCTTTGAGAGCCACCTGCTGGGTCTCCCCAGAGTCAGGATGATTAGTGACCTTGTTAAGAAAAAAAAAAGATGGCTCATATGTTTGCCCTTTTCTAATATGGCCTTTTGGTCAAACCTTTGAATATTTTGGACTGGATATTATTTATAACACCTTACAAATAAAACAAGATTCCAACAATCTTCTTTCAGAATCATTCCTTTCTGGAAAAGAAGAGAAAATTACTGGCATGTGGCAGGCTGAGAGAGATGGAGCCTAATGAACAAACTGCTCATTTCTCCACATGGGTCTGTTCTATTAAATGAAGGGTTGTTTTCCCCTCTTGTTGTTATGGCTTTAGCTGCTAAAACAAATGAGAAAATGTTGCTGCACGTTTCACAGTTTGACTGTTGTCACAATATCCTGGGCAAAACTCCCAGTACTCTGTACAATCTTTAAAAAATATTCATCCACTCATTCATTTAGTCATTTGATTATTTTTTCAACCATTTATTCAACATATATTTATTAGATACCTACCTCCTGTGAGCCCCGCCTCTGCTTGGCGCTGGCGGGGAGAGTGCAGTGAATAAGACAAATGTCGTTCCTGTCCTAGCAGAATTTACAGTCTAATGACGCAGGGCTGCTGTGAGCCCAGAAGTTGCTTTTATGCCAAGTAGGAGAAGGCACCCCTTCCTGCCAGCAGGTGCAACCCAGGATCCAGGACATCAGAGCAGAGTGTAGGCTAATGGTCAGTGCCACCTCCTTCCTCAACTGGGTACCCTTGGGCAATGAACAGTCTGAGCAACCATGCTTGGCAGACTTGATGCACAGAAATGGATATTAAACAAATACTTACACAAATAGATATTTAATTATACTCCTCATTTGTCCTAGATGGAAAAATACAGGATGCCATAATAGTTAAGTGACATCTACATAGTCAGAGGTTCTTGTTCCTTTGGGACAGTTACTCCTGAAGGAGGGGGGTGGGTGTGGCTCAAATGGTTGGGCGTCCGTCTCCCATATGGAGAGACCTGGGTTCAATCCCCAGGACCTCCCGGTAAAAATAAAAAAAATAAAAGGCGCATGGGCTGCCAGGTCCCGCAAGCAGGTGAGCCCCCAAGGCCCTGCGCATGGGTGTGCCATCAGGTCCCACGAGTGGGTACACCACTAGGCTCCGCCAAGCCCCGTAGCAAGATGATGATATAACAGGAGAGTGACACAGGGGAGAGCCAAGACGAGACGTGGCAAAAAACCAGGAACTGGGGTAGCGTGGGCAGTGAGACGCCTCTCTCCCACATTGGAGGTTCCAAGGATCCAATTCTGGTGAAGACAGGAGGAGGAGAATTGCCCAGCGAATGGACACAAAAACAGCAAAAATGGGGGGGGGGGTTGCTAAAAATGGATAAAAGTAAATAAATAAATCAATCTTTTAAAAACAAACAAACAAACAAACAAAAAACCTCCTGAAGGAAGGATGGGAATTGACCAGGCCAAGAAGAGGTGAGAACATTTCTCTCTGGAAGAGTAGCAGGCGCCGTGGAGGAGAGGGACCCGAGTTAAGCTGGAAATAGAGGAGTGGGAGGGCCGGAGCACCTCCATCGTTTTAGACTTTTGGATTTCTCATCTAAATGCCATGGCATTTTGTTTTTTTGTTTTTTTCTTTATATATTCATGACCATATATTTTCAAAAGAATGTCATTTTAAGACCTACCCTAGGGCTTCAAATAATATATTTGCTTTGATAACCATTAGAAAAATGAATTAAATTATTTTGTATACAACTATATTTCTGTATTGATTATGAAATGTGGCAGTTTGATATTACTTATGAATTCTGAAAAGAGATATTGATTATGTTTGCAAACTGGTCTGTTCCTCTGGGCCTGATACCCCTTTGGTTGTATTAAATTTCGAGGTTTCACTTTTACTTTATTAAATCAAGATTAGGGCTTTGATTCAACCACATCATTAGGGCATGCAGGGTTGAGTCCCTGCCTGCTTGGGGGGCTATATAAACTGGCGCTCAATCAAGGAGACTTTGATTTGGCAGAAAGAGAAGATCTAGCTGAGTTTGATCTAGCTCCATTAATTAGTAATGATGAGATCTTGGGCAAGTTGCCTCATGACTTTGTGCCTCAGTTTACTCATTTGTAAAATGGGAGTTCTAATCCCAACTTTTCAGACTTTCAGGAAATTAAATGAGATAATTTAGTGCCATTCCCCCTTGAGCTCCGATTCCAGAAAGATCAGAAAAGTCTGGTCTCTCTTCTCTGTGACAGTGGTGGGAGAGCAAGAATAAAACAAAATCTCTCTCGGGAAGCGGGTGTGGCTCAGTGGATGGAGACCCCGTTTACCATATGGGAGGCCCAGGTTAGCGTCCCGAGGCCTCCTTGTGAGGGCACGCCGGCCTGAGTGGTGCGGTGGGCTGATGCAGCAACCTCACGGCAGGAAGCGGGTGTGGCGCAATGGATAGAGCCCCCGTTTACCATATGGGAGGCCCCGGGTTCACTTCCTGGCGCCTCCTTGTGAGGGCAGGCTGGCCTGAGCGGTGCGGTGGGCTGATGCAGCAACCTCACGGCAGGAAGCAGGTGTGGTGCAATGGATAGAGCACCCGTTTACCA
>JAQZBX010082231.1:0-13554 GCA_029593785.1 Cabassous unicinctus | reverse complement strand
TGTTCATACAGCTCTCTCAAAAACTTTGTTGGTTTAGCATGCAGGAAGCAGGGGTCCAAGCCATCAGACAGTAAGACTTTCCACAAGTCTTTCCTAGATAACTGCATCTTCAATTCTGAGTTACGAGTTCCAAGTTTAGTAAAGTTTTCAAATAGGGCATTTTCATCTGGGAATTTGATTTCCAGAAACTTGGAAGTTCCAGAATTAGTTTCTGTTTTCTTTGTGCCCAAAAGTTTAGTCCTTAGTGTATTTCGCTTATCTAGTATTTTGCTATAAGCTGCAAGGAGAAGCCAAGCCACATTCTCTGAGTTTACCTTGCAAAGTTTTTCAGCTAAATGTTCCGGTTCGCCATTTTTAAATTCTGTCTTCCATATAACACCAGGAGTTAATCTCATTAAGTTCTCTGCAACTTTAAAACATGGATTGCCTTTCCTCCAGTTTCTAATAAAAGTTTCATTATTTACTTCTAAGGCATCATAGAAAGTCTCTTTAGCGTTCATATTGCTATCAACAGTTTCTTCAAAGCGATCTTGGCCTTTTCCATCAAGCATTTCACAATTCATCCAAAAAATACCCCTTACTCATTTATAAAACCGTTCCAACATTTTGGTAATTATAAAAGCACTACCCCACTCCTAGTACCAAATTCTGTATTAGTCAGCCAAAGGGGTGCTAATGTGAAATACCAAAAACGGGTTGGTCTTTACAAAGGGTATTTATTTGGGGGTAGAAGTCCACAGATACCAGGCCATAAAGTGTTAAGTTTTTTCTCTCACCACAGTCCATTGCCACGTGTTAGAGCAAGACAGCTGCCAGCGTTTGTCAGGGTTCAGGCTTCTGGGGTTCCTCTCTTCTCGGGACTGTGTTTCTCTCCGGGCTTAGCTCCTGGTTCCTCCACAAGGTCAGCTGTAGACGATCAGACAAATGACTTGCTTCTGTTCTCCTGGGGCCTTCTTTCCAACATTAAAACTGCTTCTCAAAAAACTGCTTCAACTCTGTTTTTTGCCTTGCCTTTTATATTCAATTCCCCACCCACCAGGGGGTGGGGCTCAATGCCCTACTGACTGACATGGCCCAGTCAACGCCCTAATCATAATTTAAGCATGCCCAGATTAACAGATTAGATTACAGGCATGATCCAATTATATTATTGGAATTCATAATTACATCAAATTCCCCAACGGTTACAAATGGGTAAGGGCTTTATCTCCTCAAATACAGATGGAAGGATTATGGGGTCAGAATCAGGTATCAGAAACCTACTGGTGAATCAGGTTGCAAGGAGATTTGAACAGATCCAAAGCAGGATATAAGGAGTGTAGCAGTTTGATATTGTTTATGAATTCCAAAAACAGATATTGGATTATGTTTGTAAACTGGTCTCTTCCTCTGGGCATATTAGATTATATTGGAGAGGTTTCACTTTTACTTGATTAAATAATGATTAAGGCTTTGATTGGGCCACATCAGTAGGATGTTGAGTCTCTGCGCACCAAGGGGGCAGGGACTCACAGAGAAACCACACTGCAGAGAAGGGAGGTTAGAGTTTTGAGCTGGAGCCTGGGAAGTAAACACGCAGGAGAAGAACACAGAGGAATAGACACTGCTCCTTAGACACGGCAGAGGCCCTGGGAAGAGAGACGAAGAGTTTGCTAATAGTTTGCAGCTACAGAGACCAGATCCCTGAGCAGCTTAGCCCGGACAGAAACAAGCCCCAGGAGAGAGACAAGACTTATCCCAGCCTACAGCTGATATTGGAAGAAGCTGGGACCATGGAGCTTTCAGAGGAAGAGGGAGGCTGAACCCTTGCAGGTGTTGGCAACCATCTTGCTCCAACACATGGCAACAGACTTTGGTGAGGGAAGTAATTTACTCTTTATGGCCTTGTGACTGTAAGCTTCTACCCCAAATAAATACCCTTTATAAAAACCAACCGACTTCTGGTATTTTGCATCAGCACCCCTTTGGCTGACTAATACAGAAGAGTTATGAATATTATTGGGAATTTCATAGGATCATGACACCTTTTTACTATTTTGGCAAATACCATATTTCATTGCTTTTAACATACATATTTTTCACATTTTAATATCTATGAAATTGAAGTGTGTTTTATAATCAATAGCATCTTGGCTGTGTGTCAGTTTAATTATTAGCAGTTTTTTCTTGGTAGTCATAAATTAATGGTGTGTCTCACAATCAAAGGTATTATAGATTTGAAGAAATACAGTAAATTTTTTTTGTGTGTAATCATTTTAATGCTGATTAAATTGTATTCTCACTTTTGTAGCAGTCACCACAGAGAGATTCCATATCATTCATTTTGGTCAGCTTTTATGTTAAAAGATTATCTTAAGCTGCTACTTGCAGTTTTGACAACCTGTTCATCTTCTTCCCTCTCCCCATAACTAACTTAATTCTCCCCCTTATTTATCCACAGACTGCAAGATTATTCTTCTTACCTATAACTCTTATAATGTTGATCATTTTTCAAAGACCATCAGTCTCTCCCTATTACTTTTAAAGCAACCTACCCTCTGGCTTTATTCATTCTTTCAATGTTTAGATTCTGGGGAAATTGTAGTAAGAAAGATAGGCATTAAACCTGCCCATCATAGATTCTTTTGGTTCCTGTGAACCTTTATATATTGATTTTTAAAGATTGTCAATGCTATGTGATCATTCGTAGCCTGAAAATAATGTATACTAATTTATATTCATAAATGTTTGTGTGTCTTTAATACTTGTTTTAAAAAATTTAGTTAATTTGGTGGTGATAAAAAGTCCACCAAAAGAAATATCTTATTATGAATTAAAACATCTTTTGTTTTTGTATCTTTGTTGTATTTATGCCAAGCTTGTACTTATGTCCATATAAACAAATATGTTAGATTTTTATAGTTAGTTTATTTCAGAGTATCAGATTAAAATAGGTTTGAATTACTCCTGGATAATTCTATACTACTAGTAATAGCTACCTATTATTCAGTATTTACTATATGCTAAGCTTTGTATTGGTTTGTGTGTATTATCTCATTTAATCCACACAATTCTGTATAATAGGTACTGTTATTATTCTTATTTTACAAATGAGGAAACTGAGGCACAAAGAGGTTAAGTAACTTGGCCAGTGTCTCACAAAATAGGCTGAGCTTTTAACTAATCATTGCTGTACAAGTGAACTTTTAAGAGTTTCAGATTTTTATATGAAAACACACTCCTTCAATTTCACTTCTGAAATGCTAATGAACATTAATATATTAAAGTTTTCCTTAGTGACTTGGCTGCAGATTTTGTATTTATGGCTTTTAAAAAAATTTCTGCTGATTGTTAAAGATGGAGTAGATTCATGTATGCTGAAAAGGATTGATAAACTGATATTTAAACATGTATTCCAATGAAATATGCCCATTTAACATTTTTGTATTCTCTAATAATTCTGTGAATATACTTTATAAGGCATATCTTTTTACTTGTTTCAGGTCTATTCAGATTTTCTGTTTCTTCTTGAGCCACTTTTGGTAATTTGTGTGTTTCTAGGAATTTGCCACAGTCCTCTCTTGCATTTTTCAAAGGAACTTTTTAAAAATCTGCTCAGTTGTCCTGGGAACCTCTCTTTATCTCCTCTTTGACTTTTAATGGGTGATCCCACTTTCTACTTCACAGAGAACATTAAGCTTCTCAACTAACTCACAGCCAGCTCCCTTATAAACTTACCTGTGTTTGAACTCATTCTGGCCTGGTTCTCCTCTGTGTCTTTGCCTCCTTTTTCTTCACTATCTCTTCCACATCATCATTAAAACATCCATGTGGCAGACAGTATTGGCTGGCTACCCAAAAGTTATTCCTAGCTCCCATCTCCCTTGGTGCCTCAAGATAGAGTTTGGAAAATCAGATGCTCTCCCAGCTTCTCTTATAGCTAAGACTGGCCTTGTGATCCACTTTTTACCAATGAGATAAAAGGAAAAGGCTGATGGGGATTTCCAAGAAAAGTGTTTTGTTTCCTAATAGAAGTGCCAGGTTTGCTATTCCTCTTTCTTTGTGTTGGGACTATGTATTTGTCAGGCAAAGGGGTGCTGATACAAAGTACCAGAAATCTGTTGGCTTTTATAAAGGGTATTTATTTGGGGTAGAAGCTTCCAGTCAGAAGGCCTTAAAGAGCCAGTTACTTCCCTCACCAAAGTCTGTTGCCACATGCTGGACAGATAGCTGCTGGTCTCTGTGAGGGTTCAGTCTTCCTCTTCCTCCTAAGTCTCTGTGGTCCCAGCTTCTTCTGATCTCACCTGTAGGCTAGCATAAGGCTAGTCTCTCTGCCCGGGCTCATTTCTTTCTGGGCTTTCTCAGTTGTTCAGGGCTTTGGACTCTTCAGCTGCAAACTATCACGTGAATGGCTTCGCTCTCTCCCCGGGCCTCCAGCATCCAAAACTAATCTCTCTGTGCTCTCCTTCTGTGTGTTTACTTCCCTGTCTTTGATTGAGCGTCCATTTATATAGCCCACAAAGAGGGGTGGGGTACTCAAACCGAGTCGCCCTAATGACATGGTTAAATAAAAGCCCTAATCTTGATTTAATAAAGTAAAAGTGAAACTTCTGAATCTAATACAATCTAATATGCCCAGAGGAACAGACCAGTTTACAAACAGAATCCGATATCTGTTTTTGGAATTCAAAAACAATACCAAACTGCCACAGACTATATTGTGAGGATTTGATGCCTGTGAAGCGGTAGCTGTTTTGTGGCAGAGCAGGAAGATAGAAAGAGGCTTGGTCTTAATGACATCGCTTGGCTTTTGAGAAAAATCCCTAGATTTTGTCCACTGTTAAATAAACAGTAAATGCCTTAATAGTTTTAGGCATTGTTAGATTTCTGTTATTTGCAGCTGAATGCATCTTAATTTATATGATGTATAAGTTTCTTCCAATTAAAAAAAACATGAAAAACTCTGCCTTGACTCTATGATCTTTACTAGATACCAGCTGAATCTTCTTTCTCCCTTAAAGCAAACTTTTGAAATAATCTTCTAAATTTCTTTACATTCTCACATACTCTTTTCTGTAGTCATCTCCACCATTCCACTGAGCTGCTTTAGTTGGGGTCACCAGAGATGTTTTTTTTCAAGAAAACCTGCAGATACTTTTCAATCCTTATTTTAATTACAGCATTTGATATGTTGACCTTAATCATAAAACACTTATTTCCATTAGTTTCCATGACACCACACTCTCCTGTGCCATCTACTTTTATCTTCTCTTTTTCATTCTCCTTTTTAGGTTCCTCTTCCTCTGATCATTTCTTAAATATTAGTTCTCAGCACAGGTATAATTATCCTAATTTTACAGACTAACAGACTAAGTAACCCAAGGTCATATAAGTAGTAAGTGGTACAGCCATTTTTTTTTCATTAGGCCAGTAAAAAGAATTTATTGGGAAATGGAGAAAAAGAACAGATCTTGTTAAGAAATGGGAGACAAGGGACAGAATTACCCACTGAGATTTGGTGCGAGTTCCTCTAGGCAGAGAGAGTGGGGTGCCACCATTTTTTTAATAGACTTTGAAGCCTCTACACTTCATCACTAGGAGTCTGTTCTCGCTTTGTACTCTCCCTGGACAACGACATCCAGTCTTGAAGCCCAGATATATATGTTCATCCTAGATATCTCTCCTGAGTTGTAGATACATCCACCATACATGCAACTGCCTTTTGGATAGCTCTGCTTGACTATCCTTAGATACTTTAAAGTCATGAAGTCCAAATAAGAACTCATCCGAGTCTCATACATTCCTGCAACTACTCCTTCCTTGCTTGTGACAGAGATTCTGATTGGCACCCCCATCCAGCTAGCTGGGGGTCATCCTTGACTTATTCTTTTTCCTCTTCACTGCTCATATTTATTGTTTCTTGAACTCCTGTCTCTGTTGCCTGTCCACCAATCCAGTCTATCATTATCTCTCCCATCATAGGGTGTAACAGACTCTATACTATATCTCTGTGTAATCCCAGAGAGTCTGACTAATCTTTATTAAGTGCAGATCTCATCGGGTTACTTTCCTGATTTAGATCTTCAGTGGTACCTTATCTTCTAGACTAAAGTTTAAAATCTGACTAGGTATTTTCCTTCTGATCTGATCATGTCTCACTTCCCCACTCCCACTCTGTTTCAGCTGTTTTAAACTATTTGCTGTTTCTGAATTCATTTTGCTCTTTCTTTCCTCTAGGCCTTCCTTCATGATCTTCCCTCTTGCTGGAATTTCACCCCCTAACTCTTATCTTGTCCTTCAGGTCTTAACTTAGATGTAATCTCCTTTGGAAAAGCCTTCTGTGATAACCCCTCACCCCTCTCTAAGTCCTCTTGGGTGCTTGCAGTGCCTTGAAAGGGCCACACACTCTTATGCCTCAGGGCCTTTGTACATGTTGCTTCCTCCGCCTTCCATGTCTTTCCTACCTCCACCCTATTGCTCTTCATTACAATACTCCATGGTGGATCTACATTTTCCCCCATCATGACTAACAAATTCTCTGCTCACTTTGTGGGATTTGAAACAATTCTATCACCTTCTTGTGTTTTAGTAATTTATCATTTTAAACAGTTTTGCTTTTAATTTGTGTCTCCTTCCCCCTTAATCCAAGCCCTCAAAAATGAAACAAAACAATAAACCCAAGCCCATTCTTTAGATTTATGCTTCTCCCAAGCAGGCTGACATTGCCTAACTTGAGAATCGATTATGTGCCAGAAGTCTGCTGATGCAGTTTTGGGGGGGGAAACGGCATTTGCAGCTTTCAGCCCCAGCCACTGAACCTGACAAGTTCTGACATCTCTTCTCTTGGCTGCCTCTCACTTCTTTTTCTGTTTCCATGGAAATGGACATCAGATCACAGAAACATAGTAAGAAACTGCTGGCTAATTGCTGTTGCAGATTTCTGAATTCTCTTTGTTTGTGGAGTGATTATTTTAGTGACTCTTGCCCACTGCATAGAATGTGGTAGTTAGCCAAAACATCTAAGACAGTTTCTGAGATTGAGAGCTACATAATGTTTCCCAAGTGTCATCAACTGGTATCCTAAGTTGTAGTCCCTGTTTTATGTCTTAGGGAAAAAATATTTAATTTAAGAACTATAATCTTGTCAGATAGGAGGAATAGATTTCAAGCCAGGAAACCTGGCCATTTTCCCATATATGCTACTATCTTACTCTTTGGCCTCAATCAATTTTGTTATATATTTTTTAATAAGTCCATTGTTACTTCTTAGCCCTGGAGCCTGTTTAGAAGTGTCCCAGAGAAAAGACTACCTTTCTGCCAGTATGTTTTAATATAAATCATAGAAAAAGATATGCAACTAATTTCAGTTAAGGAAATCCAACCAAGTTTCTAAACATGTAAAATAGAAAAATGCTTTTAATTCCAGCCCCATGTTTTCTCCCCCTGTAAAATGATTAGATAAGGCTTGTCATATGGCTAGGAACTTAAAGCCAAGATTCTTTTTTAAATATATATATGGTTTCCCAAGACAAGTATCTCTACCTTATGACAAAGTGATTAAAATTATATATAAAATTTTCTATTCATTTCCTATATAATGAAAGAAGTTATTAATTGCTTTTCTAATTTGTATTTTATTTACATCTAGGTTGTATGAGGATTTGCCATAAGCAAGTAGGCTTATCTGTACCAGGTCAGGATTTCTTAGTAAATCTAAATTTAGAACTTGGAAAACCAGGTTTCGTTAAGTACATAAATGTACTGGCATGTAAATGTAAAAAAGATTAGTATTTGTTGAGCTGCTTCTTCAGTATATAGTGTCTGTCATATATCAAATGAACCTGAGTAACTGAAATTGAGTATGAGCAGACTAAATCTCTTTTTGCATGACTATGCAGAGTAAAATACAGGTTTATACCAAACTCTCACTTGTAGTTGCATGTATATAGACATAAGCCACACATAATAAGACATTATAAATAAATTTAATGGGAAATAACCCATTTTATACTTCATAATTGATATCAATTTTTCAAAAGAAAAACACTGTCTTACTAAATTTGCTGTGAACTTATCTGCTATAAAGAACCTGTAACAGACTTGGGATCTGGTCATGTCAAATTCCCTGGAATATGATTAGCTGCAGACTTGAGTAGATTTATACCACAGGCCCCAAAGCTTCTAGGTACAGTGCTTTAGAGAAAAAGTTTATTTTTGTAAATAAAAAATATTCTGTATTTGTAGTAGTATCATTAGACAATCAGAAAAGACATGTTAAAAACAAAGAAATTGTAATGGCCATTGCCTCACAGTAAGCCACCGATGACTTGCTTTCAACTTTTAAAAATCTTATGAACACATAAACAAAATTGGGACAATGCTATATGTGCTGCTTTGTACCCTACTTATTTCATTTATCATATCATGAACATTATACCCTGTTATTATATATTCTTTAAAAATAATTTTAATACCTATAAAATAATCTATCTTAAGTGATTCCATAACTTATTTAACATTTTAGCTATTATTGGATATTTAGATTTTTTTCCCCTGGGTACAACACTGAGCAAGAGCCTCAATGTAGAAAAAGCCTAGATTACCTGGTTTTCGTATCCAGCTGATCAAATTTCCCCGTATCTCATAGACCTCTAAGTCTCACTAATTTTATCTCCAAAATATATCTTGAATTCATTCTTTCATCTCCATTCTCACTGTGCTATAGTTTGAGTCTTCAATCATCTAACTTGGAGTATTACAGTAAGATCATACATAGCTGGTCTTTATACCTCTGGCCTCTTCTTTCAATGTAGTACTCACCTTATAGATAAACTTATATTTTTAAAGCACAGATATAGTCATATATTCCCTTGGCTTAAAAACTTTGATGTTTTCCCATTGTCTGCAGGATAAAGTTTAACTCCTTACCCTCATATTTAGGGGCATTCATATTCTGATCTTCTCTAATCCTGTTAGCCTTATTTCTCTCTTTCCACTTTCCCCTTTCCCTGTCTGAACACGTTAAGGTCTTCTCATAGTCCTTTGTGTAGTTAGTTTCCTTTCCATTGCCTAGAATGCAGTCCCCTTGCTCTCTGCCCCTGCCACTGGTAATCTCAAGGCTTCAGCCTCAAATGTTACCTGTCCTGTAAAGCAGTGCTGTACAATATGGTAGCCACCAGCCACATGAGGCTATTTAAATGTAAACTAATTAAAATTCAATAAAATTAAAAATTGAGTTCCTCAGTCATGCTAGCTCAGTTGCCAGAAGTGGCTAGTGGCTATTATATTAGCACAGATTATAGAACAATTTTATCATCACAGAAGCTTCTATTTGACAGCACTACTATAAAGCCTTTCCTAAAAGAATTGGTATCCTTATCAGAGCTTTTATAATGTTGAGATTAACTATTTAAAAAGCCCTTGAGTTCCTTGAGAATAGGTGAGGGACCAAGCCTTGTTCTTTTGTCTCTAGCACCTAGCATAGAGTGTGGCACGTAGTTGAATTTCAAGATATGTTGGCTGAATGAACAAAGAAGTGAAAAATGACAAGAAGTTATTGAGAGTTAAATGGAATAACAGTATCAGGGGACTTTCAAATCTAGAGAAATGCTGATTACCTTTTGTGAAGTTTATGGTTATCAGTTTCACTTCATGAGTAACTCACAAAGCCTTAGACAAATCGCTCTGTTTCTCTAATTCTTTTACCATCTAAATATTGGGGAATTAGGTTTGTTTCCCTATATAATTTAACATAAGGGAAGCGTTTACAGAGTTTGTGCCAGATATTGTGAACATTACACACAATTATGAAGTATTTCCAGTAGATTCTACACTATTGCCTGAGTTTCTGTTCTATGAACTGAAATAGCAAACATTTATGGTGGCTACTATGTGCCTGGAATTTTCACTTCCTTTATTTTATTTCATTTTCCAAATATTTTTATGAGGTAGGATAATATTTTTTTCTGTTTTGCAAATGAGGAAACAGAAGCTTAGAAAAGCTGAATAGCTTGCTTAAGGTCACATATAGCTTGGAAGCTGTGGTACTCTTTCCATTATACCTCAGCTGCCTCTCCTATAACCTCGTTTGAATTGTTAAAAAGTTTTATGCGTCTGGATAGCTCTGGCGATTCTTGTGTTTTACAATTGTTGTGTTTACAGTTTTTTACAGTTGTGGCCAGAGTATGTCTTGGCTGTTGGTTTTAAGAGAAATCAACAGCCTGAAAAAATTATAAAAGGAGGAAATTATAATGCCCTACTGTTAACATTTTGTGATCTTCTGCTATGGACTGGAACTGTGCTTGGGCTAATGGGATCCCAGATCTGATACATTAGATCAGGTTAAACGAGAAATCACAGATTCTCTAAGGAGTAGATATCCTTTTGGAGGCACCATTAATTACTTTATGAATTGCAATCATCTTATACCATTAGCTTTCTAGCTGGTTTTCAAAACTTTCCAAAGCCCAACATCAACATTTTAAAAATCAAAATGTTGGTCCAAAGTAATTGTTCAGTGATGGTTTGTTTAATGAATGTATGAAAAAGAAAAGAGATACTGCTATTGGTAATAACAGCTAAGAAGGGAAGTGGATGTGGCTCAAGTGATTGGGCATCCATCTCCCATATGGGAGGACCCGGGGCCTCCTGGTAAAAAAAAGGCGAGCAGGTGAGCCGGGCCACGCGGCGAACCATGCAGCAAGATGATGATGCAAGAAAAAAGAGAGACACAGGGGAGAGTCGAGGCAAGACACACCAGAAACCAGGAACTGAGGTGGCACAAGTGACAGGGTACCTCTCTCCCACATCGGAGGTCCCTAGGATTGAATCCTGGTAAAACCTGGAGGAGAAAAAATAAGAGAAGGGAAGAAACAGACACAGAAGATCACCCAGTGAATGGACACAGACAGCATGTGTTGGGGGGGGGAGGGGGAGAGAAAAAAATTTTTAAAAACCCCACAGCTAACAAGTTGGAGTTGCTTTTTGATTGCCAAGCATTGTGCTAAATTCTTTACTTGCATTATTTCATTTCATACATTCATTAGCTATTTGTTGCACACCTACAACATGCTGGGCACCATTCTAGATGCTAGGATATGATGGTGAACCACAAAAAGACCCTACTCTTGTGGGTCATACTTTTTGGTGAGAGAGACAAAAATAAACAAACAAAAACAATATAATGTCAGTTAATGAAATATGCTATAATCAATAGAAAGTGGTTAGGAAAGACTTACTGAGGACGTGACATTTAAGCAGAGACTTGAACGGAAGGAAATGGAAGGAGCCAGCAAGGTATCTGGGAAAGAATGTTCAGAGTGAAGAAGCAAGTGCACCAGTCTCGTGTGAGCGGAGGAAGCCAGGGTCCAGATCAGCTAAGATTTTATAGGTTAAGGATTTTGGATTTTGTTCTAACTACAACGATAGCCATTGGAGGTTTTTAAGCAGTGGAATGACATGATCTGATTTTTGTTTTCAAGGGATCGATTTGGCAGCTTGTGAAGGGAATAGAACTGGGCAGGGTAGGAGGGAAGGGGCAAGGAAATGGAAGCTGGGAGACTAACAGCCTGTTTTAGTACTTATGTATGTTCTATTATTATCTCTATTTTTATGTTAAACAACAGAGGCACAGAGAGGGTAAGTGGCTTGTTCAAAGCTACAAATCCAGTCTGTTTCATTAATCCCTCCCAGTATATTATACTGCCTGCCTCCCATGATTGAATTTTAAGAAGTTTTGAAATTGTATATGCATTTTAATATAGCTAACAAATATATAAATTTCAAATGGATGTTGTCTTTCTTAAGTAGAGTGTTTACTTAATAGATAGCAACTTGTGAAAGCATATATTACATAGAATTTGTTAATCAAATAGAATTTAGTGAATCTATACAGGAGAGTCATGTGGATAGGATGAGAATATGTAGTCTTGTTAAAAGACACTTGATATTAAAAAAAAAAAGACACTTGATATTATAATGCTTTTTTATTACAACGTTTTTCTGTATGTGAGAATAAATTACTCGGAGATTTAGTGTCATTGAAAAACTGGCTCATGGAAATAATGAAAGCTGAATAATTGAATTAAAATTTGAAAACCAGCATTAATTTTAGGCAACATGGTATAGTGAAAAAAGCATAGGCTTAGGAAAATGGTATGATCTTGGGAAAATAAAATCTTTTTGAGCCTCTTTTTTTCATGTCTAAAGTGAAGATAGTATTATTTACTTCTTAGAAATGCTGTGATAATTAAATATGATAATGCATCTAAAATGTTAAGAGATTGCTTGGTACATAGGGGTTAGTAAATTTCTTATTAAAATCAATATTGTTGGTATGAGGATGATAGTTTGGGAAAATTTATATAGCAATTACTAACTAGAGTCTAAATTCTTATAGAACCTTAGTGTTTTTAATCATTTCCTTCTAATCTTAAGTATCATGTCTTATGAAGAGCTGCCAGAAGAGCTGATGGACTTGGTTTTAGCCTTTAGGAGACGAAATTCAGAGATCCATGATAGCTGTCTTTAAATGTGTAAAAGGTTGTCATGTGGAAAGGAATTTGTTCTTCACAATTCGAGAGAGTATAACTGTGATCAAAGGGTGAAAACTACAGGGAGGTTTATTTTGATTCATTAAATAAGGACATTTCTAAAAATAGAATGGATGCTCTATCAGTTGGAACTGTTTGTGCATAGATATGACCACATTGTTTCAGGCATTGAGGGTTTCAGTTTAAATTTAGTTTTAAAAATGTCTTCAACCTTGAGATTCACAAGAATATAAGCTACATGCAAATAGAGACCTTGTATATTTTGGGCACAAAGGTGTCACTGTTCCTGATACATTTATTGAATGAATGACGAGTAAATTATTCTTGGAGGTCATCTGTGTACCTCACTCCTCTTTGTCTTAAGCTCACTTCTGATTTTTGGTAGATGGTTTGAGTGTTTAGTTAAGCTAAAGATAAGAACACCTTTGGGGAATTGCTGCTAGGTAAGAAAACAGAAAGTTAGTACAGGGTTTTTCAACAGTGGTACTGTTGATATTTTGTGCTAAAGAGTTCTTTGCTTTGGGGGTGGGGGTGGGGCGCTTTCCTGTACACTGTAGGATGTTTAGCAACACTCTGGTCTCTACCTACCAGATGACAGTAGCATGCACATACCCAGTAGCGACAAGACATCTCCAGACATTACCAATGTTCCTTGGAGGACAAATTACCCTTGTTGAGAACCACTAAGTTAGTGAAAAACCCACTAGCACTCATGCAAATAGATAAATCCAATATTTTCTTATATAAAATTAAAGAAAACAGCATCATTTAAGAAAGCTATTGTAAATTATTTGTTTTAAGATAAAGCGTGCGCTGGTATGAGATGTATGTTGAGGCCATACGTATATCTTTATAACAAAGAATTTGTCTGTGTAATGCTCCTGGGCTTCTACTTTGCTTTGAAAAATGGTGAATTCAAGTTGATACTTTAGCTTTAGATTCACATTAAATGAAGGCCCACCATATTTCATTTATAGTGGTAGGATTTTTTATGCTGAGTTTTCAGCCTTATATTGCTTTGACA
>JAQZBX010082230.1:0-13555 GCA_029593785.1 Cabassous unicinctus | reverse complement strand
TATACTCTATAACTTGCTTTGGGCAAAATTCTCTCATCAGGCTGTGGGATAAATTCAAAATGAGTAGCAGAAATGACAACTTATTTTTATTTCAACATGGAAATGTGGTTTCTCCAGATGTTTCTAATGTTCCAAATAGGGATTTCCAAAGATTGCACATTGTATCTAGGCCATCCGCCTAAAGGACTCTACACAATGGTGATGCTTCTGTTTAACACACTCACACACACACACACACACACAAATCAGAAATGCAGATAGTGACCTAAATCTTTGTACAAGTAAAGGCAATTTGAGATGAAACACAATTTTTCCTCTTCTAAGTGGTGACTGATGACGTTAGGCGTGGATAATAGGCAACTGCCTTATTTGTAGAATGGTTCAGTGTATGAAAGACTCTCAAACAATCCAGAACATCAAGTGGTGGGTGAATCATTCTAAAGTCTGGTCTCCAAGACCACAGAAATCAGGGTGGCCATCTATAGGAAACATCAATAGCACACAGCACACCATAGGAAAATCCCATAAATGTTCTTCTCTTCAACGTATGAGGGAGAGAGACAGACAAACAAGAAGAGACAGAGACAGACAGAGAGCAAGAGATCTCTCACAAAGTTGGAAGCATGGTTTTCATTAGAGTTCTTTTTTGTTAATCCTGACTTAAAATTTTCTGCAGTGGCCAAGACATGAGGATTTTATGCTGCAATTTACTTGACTGCTTCATGGGGAAAGAGTTCTTTGGTTATTCATAGTATACATTTGTGCTTTATATCATTTAGAGTATTTCATCATACCCTAAAATGTGTTCAGTGGGAAGTTAAATTATTTCTACAATCAACTAGATCATGTGAACTCTGGGACAAAATAGTTATTTGTTCAATAAAAATTTACTTATTTATTAGGACCCAAGAGCCATTGGGGAATAAAACATGTATTCCCAGTGCTTACTTTTGAAGAATTTATTCTATTAGGGGATAGGCATGCAGATATGTAACTAATTAAATTTTGTACAAAGAGCGCTAAGTATACAAACAAGGTACCCCCAAGTAGCTCTGTGAAGGCTTCTTAGAGGAGGCAGCTGTTGAACTGAAATCGCAAGCACCTGTAGGAATGACCTACAAGGATAAGAGTAGGGTGAGCATTAAAGGCAGCGGGTACAGCCTATATCAAAGTTTGGTTTGTTGAGGAAACTATAAATAGTACAGTGCCGTAGTGTGCCAAAACATAAATTAAAGCAAAGCATTTATCTATCAAGGAATTAATAATTGTTTATGGATTTGAATATATATCCTAACATGTACAGAGGCTGCCTGTGGTGTCATGTGCTAAGAATAATGGTGTTTTGTTTGTTTGTTTGTTTTAATTACTGCATTTTGCTAGATTAGAGAAAGATAAGCTGTCTTTGGATGGAAAGCCAAGACTCTTTTTTTTAAGACTTCTATGCCACCTCTTATCCTAATTGAAAGAGTAGAGTGGGGTATTTCCATAAAAACACTGCTAAGACTTGATTGCTTATCAAATAACTTTGTTTCCCTTCGAGTTGGAGAGTGGGTTAGAAATTCTTTCATATTAACTTTTTCTTGTTTATCAAGGACTCAGCCTAGAGCTGAAGAATATCAGATATTCCTACTTAAAGAGGCCAAGGTTTGGATCAAAATTATTTCAATATGGCTCTTTGCCATATTCAAGGTAGTCATTTTCTGCTTGGCCCACGAGGACAACTCCTTCCACCATTTCTTCATGTGCAGGAGCATGAACAATCCATTGCAGAAAAAATGGTTCAAAATGGGTAATGAACTGCCCATGTTGTTTTTGTGGTAGAAAATCAAATTTCCTGGATTTTTCTTATATCTATTTAGAAAAAAGATTTTGTGACAGCAAATGAATTAAACAAAATACTAGAAACATCTGCACCTTAATTTCTTCACAATCTTCTGAGTGTTGACGTATTATTCGACATGATACAATCTTGTGATTACTAATATGAAAATCTCTTTTGTCCAATAAGAAACAATATTGAAATTTTGATATGGTTTCTTGAGTTGTTCACTTATCTGATGTACCTTGTGTTGAGGTACACAAGGCCCCTCTCTGTTAGGTGGGATCCATGGTTGATAATATTGGCCAGTGGCTAATCTACCTGTAGTGGTAAAGAGAGTGAAATAAAGTAGCATAGTATAAGTAAAAGCCATATTTTTTCTCTTTCTTTTTAAAAAATGATAATGATTATTATTTCACTGGATTACTCAGTGGGTGGGACAACTAAGCGACACTGGAACGAAACTCTAGGTGGCTGTGCTTCCAGTAACCCACTCAGTTCTTCTGCTGTGGGCGTGGAAGACAGTCGGAGTCAATGATGTGGCCCACAGGTAGACTGCAGTCTATTCTAAGGAAACCACATTGCTTCTTGGTGGCAGGCAGAGGTCACCAGTACCATCTGTGCTGTCTACTGGCTTGGGTTTTCTGGTACCCAAATCATGTCTTACTGATCGTTGTGAAGGATCTCTGAATTATCAATGTACATGACAGCCAAGAACAGGTTTCATTTTCAACAAAAGGGCCAATTAGCTCTACATAATGTATTGCCTTTGTATAGTGTCCAGGCATCTGTGAGGACTTTGGCGGGCAGAATTCATGGGTGCCAGTGACAATTGGATCCATGAATATAATAAGCGAAAACCCTGCTTCTCATCTTCCTTTTCAACTCTGCTTCAAAATATTTCTCTTCAGCAGTATGGGGTTTAATCCTCCTGACTGAATAAAAGTTACTTTGGTTTTTAAACAAACTTCATCTTTGAAGTAGACCCAGATAATAAACTACATAAAGAGAAGGCAAAAGATTATGAGCCAAACTTTGTGCATAGAATGAGAGAAAAACATAAAATATAGTATCCTTTGGTATTTTTAATATTTATTTCTTTTCTGATTTCAGAAGTTATTCATGCTTATATATGTGTGCTCATTAGATAAATGCCTTATATGGAAAGTAGAAGTTTTTAAAAATCTAGCTAAATGCAATAGATAACAAAGAGACACCTGTGTATTTCAGTGATCTATAAATCTGACTCAGCTTTGTTAATTATTTTGGATAGGACAATGAAGTTTATGGCTCACTGACTATATACTTTAAGTTAATCTATTGTGATAATTTGATTGCTTCTCTGAACATATTCATGTTAAGTGATTTTTATTTTAAATTGTGACAGAAGTAGGTATGAGACACTGATGTGAAAAAGGGTAATACCTCTTTCTGATAGAATAGGTTAAAACAGCGTTTCTGTTAAGTAAAATCTAACTTTTTCTCTCTTCCAGGTATTTGTATGTATAGGTTGAAAAGTGTATTCAATTGTAAGAGAAAACAGAGTAAACCGTTGGGCTTCACTGTGTGTGGTGGTGTGACTTGTGCTTATGATACATTTGCTCTGTCTTTATCTCACCCACCTGGACTCAGGAATTATCACCACTTCCAAGGCAATGAGACTAAGCTTCACTCATCTGGCCTCTAAGTGGTAAAACTGCAGCTTGGATGCCCTTCAGACTAATTACAGACTGTGGCCAAAGAGGCCATGGCTGCATGGATTAGTCTTTTTAAAATATAGTATCATAACTGTTTTTATTGCTTACGGTTATTTTAAGTGGTTTCAACAGCAAAGTCTGCTGGGCAACTAAACATGCTTCTCCCTTCTTGTTGAAATTGAAGAAAGCAGAGTGACCACTGTTGAAATCAGTCAGGATACCTCCATGGAAAATTACCTGGACTGTTTCATCATTGGCAGAAGAAGAGGGACCTGGGATCCCTTGAAGACTTATACAAATGGCACTGAATCCGATTAGCACCCATTGGCAATGACTCATCCCCGGGATTGTCAAGATTTTCCTAAATTGTAAAAGCCTGAAAGTTACATTTTAGAATCGTCTTTTCCTCTAATTCTTTTTTTATTGCCTTTTTATTGCTTCAGGAAGGCAGGAGCACAAAAGATCCTTTTACATCTTCTGATTTAAAAAGCAGAATCCAAGAGGGGCTTGTCTGGCTGAGTTCACTAGAGAAAAATCTGTATTTGATCATGTTCATCCTACCGGTAAAAGCCCAGTTACAGCAAACAAGTTTACTCATTTTAGCTTATAAATACAAGAAAGTAAGTTAGAAATCCTAATGTATGAAAATAGAAATGGCTTAGATTCTCACCAGATTTAACTCTATAAAAAAATCATTATGGCTATGTTAGGGAAACTTTATTTCTTTTATTATGTAAAATAGCTTTCATTGTGTAGGGGAGCTCCCACCCATACCTCTTGTACCCTTCCATATTTTATAATATATCTTTTCACCTTAATTTCAAATTCTTTCAATGCCTTTGTGCTGTAAACTCATTTTCTCTTTCTTTTTTTTTTCACTCAACAAATATTTATTGAGTACTTTTTATGTGTGAATCTTGGTATTATTCCCTGGCTATAATGGTCTTTTTTTTTTCAATACATATGAATAAATACATACATTTCTCAATTAAATATACTGGATACATATAAATCTTTTTTTTAATCAAACAATATGTTACACAATATATTTGGTTCATAGTAGCGCAATCATACAGTATTTGTCCTTTTGTGTCTGGCTTGCTTCACTCAACATAATGTCCTCCAGGTTCATCCATGTTGTCATATGTTTACGACATCATTTCTTCTTACAGCTGCATAATATTCCATTGTGTGACTAGACCATAGTTTGTTTATCCATTCGTCTGTTGATGGACACCTGGATTGTTTCCAACTTTTGGCAATCATGACTAATGTTGCTATGAACATCGGTGTGAACTTATGCAATACCTCTTTCCATTAAGCAGCAATGGATTGGCAAATAGTAGCCAAAGAATAAATACACGTGAAGAAGAGAACACATCACTTGTCACAATAGTAGTCTCCACTCCTTGCTCCTAATTTTCCATCATTTCAATTCTGTTGTTCTCTAAATGCTGTCCCCAGACCTGCAGCTTCAGCTTCACCTAGGAGCATGTTAGAAATGCAAATTCTCAGGCCCTTCTAATTCAGAAATTCTGGGGCAGGGCCTCACCATCTGTTTTCACATACCTTCTATCTTGCTGAGGCTTGAGCGCCACCAATGTTACCTTGCCCTTGACCCACTGTCTTCTTTCCCTCACCCATGCCCTGTGAGTGCCCCTTCTCCTGCTTCAGTACACCTCACTTCTAATGCTAGAGATGGGCAAGGGTTCTTTATTCCAGAGCATCAGGAACCTGGAAGAGTTTCCCATCTTCTGGGACTAAGGCAGATCCAGGGCATGTTCCCCTTCCTGCTGCAGGGAACAGGGAATGGAAAGCTTTAATCACTCATGTTTCAGCAGGTACCAGTTTTGTGTTCTAGGCTGGTCTGGTACTCTGAACAATATTTTTATCCATAAGTATGTATAATTTATAATTATGGCCAGAAGCACAAACTGAACAAACACAGTTGGGCAGAGGGCAAGCAGGTGCTTCCAGATGAGCCCCCTGCCTAGACCACATTATGGGACCAAACCGATTGCTTGACCTGCTCTAAGATGGAAAGGATGATGATGGACAATGCCCATCCCAAAACAGAAAGCTTCTACAATGGCAAGCAAGACAGTTCCATCCATCTGCCACATGGGATCTAACACCCCTCTCAATCAGAAACAGAGTGGGCATAACCATCCCAAAGTTCTCAAACTTGAGGAATGAACAAGCATGAGGGGAGAATGCAATTATGGACTAAAGTAGACTTATTATTATTCTGGCAGTGGAAGAACTTGTAACATTGATATAAAGGCAGTGGCCACCAGAAGTTCTGAGGGGAGAGAGAGAGAAGAATAGTTGTTTAACATGGGGACATGTTTGGGACATTGGATTTGTCCTGCATGACATTGCAATGATGGATACAGGCCATTATACATTTTACCAAAACCTATAAAATTGTGTGGTGCAAAGTGTAAACTACAGACCATGGTTAGTAGCAATGCTTCAATATGTGTTCATCAATTGTAATAAAATTGCCACACTAATAAAAGATGTTGTCAATGGGGGAAAGTGGGAGAGAGGGAAAGGGTGGAGTATATGGGAATCTCCTATATTTTTATGTAAAATTTATGTAATCTAAAGCTTCTTTAAAAATTAAAAATACTGGAAAAAAACAAAGATGGGAATGGGCTTCCCGATATACTTCCAGAACAGTATTCACCCTTTGGGGTTATTTGGACCTAATAAATGGCCAACTCCTGTAATGTAAACATGTAGAACATATCCTAAAGTGATGATGCATCTTGCTTTTACAACTCCATTGTCCCACAGAGACCTTACATTGTTCCTTATGTGTTTCTTTAGTTAATGCCTGATGAATCTCTTCCATTAAAATTCAGACCTTTTCTTAATTTAGATTTTGTAGGCTTAGAGTTTGGTGATCTCTATTTTATTTTGTTTTAACAAATATGGCTTTAAAATAAGCTCACATGATGAAATATGAGAATATAATTTTATCAGTACATTGTCAATAATGTGAAATATGCTCAAATTTTACTGTAATAGAAGAAATATGTAATTCCTTCATAATATATATATTTATGTGTGCATGTATGTATATATATTATTTATTCAGCAATGCACATCTTCAGCAAAATAATGTTCAGTTCAACTCTCTATTATCCTCTAATTGTGTTTTGGCTCAATTTAGGCATTCGCAATAAAAAAGTATTTAAAAGAGAAAGAAGGAAGAGGCTTTAGCCACCAATTTAGAGAAAACAAGTTTCCACTTTGAAGGCCTATTTACAATTTTACATAAATATTACAGAATCAAAGAGCTGGATTTAAAAAGCACAGCAAATATCTTCTACTTGGGAAAATGTTAAAAAATTTTAAAAGATGGTAATCGCACAGGAAATGCTCAGGGCAGCTTTTTTTCTGAGAGACCTGCTCAAGACCAAAGGAGAAGCTCTCAAATCCCAATGGATGAGGCAAGCAAAGATGTGAACTAAGCTGGTGTCAATGTCCAAGGCAGACCCACCTGTTGGGTGGGATGACAGGCCCCTCAGCAGAGTCACAGTGCACTGTCAGCCTCATCACTATGAGTAACCCGTTCAGCATGGAACCAAAACCCATTTAAAAGCTTTGCTCCAGAGAGCAACGGACAGCCTTCCTAGTGTGAGGAAAGAGCCAGGATGCATTTTCATGTTCCCCAGATTGGGTAAAGTTCAGGCAAACCTCTAGACCCATGAGGAAAAAGAAGGATGCAAATCTGAAAAACAAACGTAGCAGTCTTCTTGTTATATAGACCAGGAAACACGACATTCGGTGACCTGTGGGCAGCAGAGAGAACAGACTAGAAAGCTGGATTTGGTGGAATCACTGCTCATTGCATGCCAACATCCCTCCAAGCAAGAGAGTCTGGGAGTGCCAGTCAGAGTCCAGTCCCCTCCTTTAGGGAGATTGACCATCGCTATCCTGCCACACTTACTGTCTTGGCTTCATTCCTTCAAGAACTGGAGGCAGTGGGGAAGGGGTTAAGAGCCAGTTTGAGTGAGGTACAAGGACCAGCAGCATGGGTACCGTGTAGAGCTGGTTGGAAATGA
The DNA here is from genome assembly GCA_029593785.1 of Cabassous unicinctus. Classification (NCBI taxonomy): domain Eukaryota; kingdom Metazoa; phylum Chordata; class Mammalia; order Cingulata; family Chlamyphoridae; genus Cabassous; species Cabassous unicinctus. The sequence continues at coordinate 5,963 of JAQZBX010082230.1, read as the reverse complement.
AAACCATTAGTTGGTACATTAAAGACCCCCATATGATTCCTGTGCACTTTGAAATTTTACAAATATTAAAATGTTACAGGACCTCAGCCCCACAGCTAAACACTGTCCTTTTTGACAAATTAAAAAGTATATATATTAACATGCAACACAGGACGGTGTTAACCCTTTATACAGCTGATGTGTATATCGGCAGAAGTTGGAACTTATAAGGAATATAATTGACACTCAGTCTCTTTGGCAAGAGAATGTGTCATTATTTTATTCGATCTCAGTCTTTCTTTCCCACTCCTTGGAATCAACTATTGCTCCCTCCCAAGCATGTAGCAGAGTAAATATCTCAACTTCAGCTGCTGCTCTTTACCTGGGAGGCAGTAGATCTTAGCCCCACCAGGAAAGTGTCATCACATCCTTCTATGCCGGCCTGAGAGTCCTGCTGATTGTCTAGGTCTTGCTGACCATTGTCTGCTCCTGCTGCTTAATGTTAACTTAAAGGGCCTTGCAACTATCTGTAAGCATTTCCAAAAGAACAGGCTGAAAGGATTAAAAAGATGACAACTATCACCAGAGGAGCTTAGTTAAATATTTAAGTGAACTGGTATACAAAATATATAAAATTATCCCTCTTTTATTCACAGCCATTCTCCTACTCATTGCTATAAATAACTTCCCAACCCCTTTGGAGTCTGGGCATGGCTATGCTGTAGTTTCCTCCGCTAATCGCTCATTGTTTTGGGGTCTGGCCAAGTGCCACAGCGGAAGGGTTGCCATGCTTTTTCCTTTTGTGCGTGAATGCTTTCCACAAAGTAACGATTACTTCCCGGAGGGCTGAGGGGCAAAAAAACCCCAGCCATCACCATAGATTTACTCCTTTAGTCATAGATTTTACAAATTTGCTGCTGAAAAATAGATGAAAGATCCCCCCCCATATGTATCCATTTCATAGTGAGGTACACATTTGTTCTTCCTCTGCCTCTGAAGAGAAGGCAAGAATGATAGAAAAGCCATCTTATTTGAGAACTGTTGCTTCCCTAGATGATGGAATGCTCATTCTCAAATTAATTTTTCTCCAAAAGCATCCCCTATCTAAACTAGGGAAAAATCCTTAGATTTGGATCTTTGCCAGGAAGCCTTATACTTTTCAAAATTATAATTGCCTCATTACACCAGAGTGTCCACATTTTAGTGGTGAAAGGAACGACTGTTTAGCTTGGAAGACTTTTTAAGTCTGAGAAGATAAAAGCCAGGCGAGATGTGTGGGTATGTGAGGGAGTAACAGTGGCCTTCAAGAAAATGAAGTGTTAATGTACAGAGGATAAAGACCAGCTGCTTTCCATCTCCACTGGGAACAGAACAGAGGAAATGGACGCACGGTGCTCCAGAAGGAGCAGGAGGTGGTTGTAAGGGAGCATTTCATGACAGCGAGGCCAGCCCTGGGGGAGGGGTGGCTAACATGATTTCTAGAAGGAAGTTGAGATTTTGTATGTAGCTGCATAATCCCTGCATTCTGATAGTTCTTACATATACTGTCAAAATATTTAATTTCAAGGCACAACATCATTGTCTTTCTCAATAAAGTGTTAGTATGTGCTTACAAGGTGTGGTCTGTTAAGAGGAGGATAACACCGTCTTCTCGCTCTGGTGGTGGATGGGAAAAGGAGGGTCTTTGGAGTCAGAAGAATCTGGGTTTGGATTTCAGTGCTGCAAGTTACCACCTTTTTGACCTTGGATCAATTATTCAACCTCTCTGTGTTGATATCCTTATCTGTAAAACACGAACATCAGAGAGAAATTGTTAATATTGAAAAAGATGGTGTATGTAAGTTCCCTAGTACAAGAGCAGGTACATATTAGTCATTTAATGAAAAACGTCAGGTACTACTTATGATATATGAGACCTATTAGTGCAAGGGAACTGTTGAGTTCTTTATTTGTGATGCTGATAATCTCTCCCCAGAAACGTAAGTTTGCAATTCTTATTTTACATTTTAGGAATCTGAGGCACAGAGGGGTTAAATAAATTGCATAACGACATCAAGCCAACAAGTTGTGAGGCAGTGATTCCATAAACATATGTCAGAATTAAAAGCTTGTACTCCTTCCACCATACCACAGAGTCTCATATAATAGGAAAAAAATTAGGGATACTGAGAATGCTTATTGGCATAGGTTCTTATGGTTAAAATTCATATTTTTCAAATGCCAGGCTTTCAGGCTGCCTATCAAACCTTGTCCATGTGCATTAGATTTGCTTCCTCTTCAACTTTCTTGGGCCTCCAAACCATTTTTGGGGCCTGTCATCACAGGTTAGGAGACATACAAACTTTTGCTTGAAAGACTTCTCAGAAATCATCAAAGCTCTTAGCAATATAGGGGTATAAGTTGAATTTCTTTTAGATCTGGAGGCTCTTTTTCACCATTGTCTATTATTCCGTCCATCGATTCATTCAACAAACATTTAAAACCTGTGTTCCAGATTATGTGCTGGGTTCTGTGAATTTCTGATTTTAGGAGCTCCCTGTCTAGTAAAAAAGGAAGATATCAACAACAGATTACACTGTAATAAGTGCTATGGGGTACATGGTATAAAGCTCACAGAAGGAGGGAATTTGGAAAACTATATCAAAGTAAGTGACATCAGAGCTGGGACCTATGTATTTTAGGAGATCAGACATTCATCAAAGACCTTGGTAAAAATACTATTTCATGAAATCTCAGGGTTTATGGCTCATCAACAGTCATTGACCTTAATCCAATCTAAATTCTGATCTCTCCATGATAATCCCAACTAATGGTCATTTCTCCAACCTGTCCCTGAAGACCTGCAGGGAAAAATGATTTTCCAATGAAGGGTCTTTCATTTGTGTGTATGTGTGTATATATGTGTTGTTGTGGGTTTTTGCTCTCCACATATAATACAATTACAACTATAATTATGGAAATTTTGGAAATTATGTCAGCTTCTCTACTCCTTATCTTCAAACCAATAAGCTCTGTTGGCTTCTGTTTTTTCAAATACTTATTATATGTCTCTGTACCTTATCTGGACAAGCTCTATTCCACCCCCAGCCCCCATTTGAAATCCTAGTGCATGGCTCTTGGTAGACGTGGAGGTTACAATGGCATCTGTATTTTAGAACTTTTCCTCAAAGTCCATGGAGGTTAGTGAATGAAAGCAGGGATGGAATTAAGACTGGCTAGCTATAATGGGCAAAAAAAACATTTTCCTGTATTTTCCTTACCTTTTCTAAGTTAAAAACAGTGAGTTTAATCCTTCTGTTTTCATAATATTACTGAGCTCTATTTATAGAACATCTTAGCATCTGATATACTTTAATCCAGGACCCATGATATCTTAAAGAAAGTGAAATATTTTCACCATGAATGAAATTAGAATGGTGAAAACAAAACTGAACATACTGCAAAAAAGTTTCACTGCTGATTCTTCACTAAGGAATTAAAACAATGAACAAACCTTCCCATTTATATAATCAGCTGTTTAAGATTTGGATACCAATAAACTACTTACCGATAGATCTCTAAACTAAGAAATGAAACATGAGTAGATGTGGCTCTTGGATAACTTCAAGAATGCTTTTGATGAAGAGGATGTTGGTAAAAATACAGAGAAATAGGAAACCTAGTGCATTGTTGGTGGGAATGTAAAATGGTGCAGCCACTGTGGAAAGCAGGATGGTGGTTCTTCAAAAAGTAAAATATAGAAACATCTTATGGCTTTGCAATTCTCTTTCTATGTATATACTCAAAAGAAAGGGAAAACAGGGTCTCAAACAGATATTTGTACACCAGTGTTTATAGTAGTAGTATTCATATTAGCCAATAGCTGGAAACAATCTAAATGTCCATCAACAAATGAATAGATAAACAAAACGCAACACATGCACACAATGGAATATTATTCTGCCATAAGAAAGAATAAGTTATGAGACATTCTGCAACATAGAAGACCCTTGAAAGGATTATAGTAAGTGATATAACAAGATATATAAGGACAAATGCTGTATGATGTCACTTATAAGAGTTGAATAGAAATAGCAAATTTGCAGAGATAGAAAGTGTCCTAGCATTTACCAGGAGATGGGGAGAGACAGAAAGGGGACTGTTTGTTTGTAAAAGTTGAAAAAAATAAAAAGCAGGAAAAAAATAGAGAATCCATAGACATAATTCATTATATCAGTAGGCTCACAGTGAGCATATCAGACAATATCAGAAGAGAAATCATGAAATTAGATAGTTGAAGCTAAAAAGGTCATTTGATAAAAATTTCCCTTCTTTTATAAAAACAATAAGAATTAAAATTTCAAAAAATAATGCTTGAGTCATTCCCATTTTCTCTTTGCAGGATGTTTCTACATGTTCGTTGGCCAGAAAACATTTAGTGTTTTTGCTCACTGATCATTTCTATACCATATATACTTAAATAAAGTTATCTTTTGATAACTTCAGAATGCCTAGTCCGGCTATCAGTTATTATTTTTTCATTCATAAATTGCTCTTCCAAATAATTTTGCTCCTGGAAAATATGTCCTGCAGTAAGATATCAAAAATTGAAAGCAGAATATTAAATTGAAGGTTTTTTCTTTTCAGTCAAATGCACAATGCTTTTTCACATTGGCTGAAAATGTATTTTGTCGTGTAGCGTGAAATGTTTGTGAACATTAAGGAAATAATAGTATTGCTACTGTAGTTCCTTTCCTGATCACCGGTCCTAATATCTCTGCAATACTATCACAAGGAAGTTAGAAGGGAAAATGGTATTCAGCAAATTCTGAACATACCACAGGGAAGTGTTTCCCAGCAGCAGGAGCTACCCTCAGGATGGATCTGGGGATTGGATTCATACACACTTTGGTATTTGTCCTCGAGCCTATGAGGGTGGCATGTTTGTATGAGTCAGTGCAGGCACAATTTGGTACACATGTGCTTGCATATGGAGTGGCTAGCCATATGTTTTCTCAGGTATATTTTGGGGTAGGGTGGGGGCTTGTATAAACTTGCCCAAAATACCACAAAAGGAAACCTTAATTCCCCACTGTTATAGCCCTCTTCCCACCAAACCTATCACTTATTTTGTATCTCTAGATGCAGAATTTTCTTTGCAGAATTTAATATGCCAACTCATGTAACTTATGGTAACTCTATTTTTTACCTGATCTTTTCTTGCAGGTTTTGCAGTTTTCCTTTTACTTCTCATTAATCGATATTTCTTTTAAAAAATCATAAACACTTCTAGTGGCCTATGTGATGATCTGAGAGATTGTAATTTGCCTTAATAAAATCAACATACATAAAAGTTTAGAAAGAACTTTGAACTACTAATAATGTGAATTTTTAGCACTCAGAAAAGTGTAATTTTTTTTGTTAAAGGGTTATGAAACAAATTACCACAATGATTGAATCTTTCTGGATAGCACAGTGTTATTACAAGAGTAAAGAAAAACATGTTGGCAATTTACTTTATTAGATGATAACATTTATAAAATAACACTTGATATGCATAATCGCACTATTTGCTTATTTCGTTTATTAGCAAAAGAAACAATTCCTTGAGTAAGGGTTTTGTACTAATCACAAAGCAAGTAAAGTCTTCAAAAATAATATACAAACAATAGATTTTAAATCAAAAAGTTTATTGTAAAAAAGGACCTTGAAAAATTGTTTTTTAAAAAGAAATATTGATTTCACAAATCTTCCTGTCATTTATAGGGATAGCTATAGATAACATCTCACTTTCATACAAAACTCATTCAATCATATAAAAATAAATGCAAATTTACATTGACTCATCATTTATACAATTAATTATAAAAGGCACTTGGAATGGGTGTTGTTTCGTGTAATGCATTTGTCATATGCATTTAAAATATTTTAAGTAAATTACTCAATTCCCAAGAATCCTTCTTGCACTTATTCCCATTTTTAATTAACTTTAGGAAATCTTTAAA
>JAQZBX010082229.1:0-13538 GCA_029593785.1 Cabassous unicinctus | reverse complement strand
GGGGGGGGGGGGGCTGTGGAAAATAGATAGTACAGGGCAGGTCCTGAACAGAAGCTACAAGAAAAGAAAACAAAAGTGAGATAGAGACCAATATAAAGTGAGCAATGACAAAAAATTCCCTTTATCATGTTGTGGAACTTTCCTTCTATTCCAAGTTTTTCTGAGAGTTTTTATCAAGAAACGATTCTGGATTTTCTCAAATGCCTTTCTACATTGATTGTGATGATCATGTGGTTTTATTCCTTCCTTTCATTAATGTAGTATATTACATTAATCAAGTTTCTTTAACAACCCTAACATTCCTGGAGTAAATCACACTTGATCATAGTGTATAATTTTTTTAATGTGCTGTTGGATTCAGTTCACTAGTATGTTGTTGAGGATTTTCACATCTATATTCATAAGGGATGTTGATCTGTAATCTTTTCTTGTGGTATCCTTATATGGCTTTACTTAGGATGGTGCCGGCCCCAAAGAATGAGTAAGAAGTGTTCGCTTCATTTTTTTGGAAGAGTTTGGGTTGGATTGGTGTTAATTCTTCTTGGAACATTTGGTAAAATTCACCACTGAGGCCTTCCATCTATGGGCATTTCTTTCTTGGGAGGCTTTTGATTACAGAGTCAATCTCCTTGTTATTCGAGTATTGAAATTATTTCTTCCTGAGGCACTGTAGGTGGGTTTTGTGCTTCTAGGAATTTGTCCATTCATCTAGGTTATTTAATTTGTTGGTATACAGCTGTTTAAAGTATCCTCTTATAATTCTTTTTATTTCTGTGGTGTCAGTAGTAATGGCTTCTCTTTCACTTATGATTTTATTTATTTGCATCCTCTCTCTTTTTTCTAAGTCTAGCTAAAGATTTGTTGATTTTATTGATATTTTCAAAGAACAAACTCTTGGTGTTTTTGATTGTCTCTATTAATTTTTTAATTTTTTGGCTCAATTGTCTATGCTCTAATTTCCATGACCTTCTTTCTGTTCACTTTGGGTTAGTTTGCTCTTCTTTTTCTAGATCCTCCAGTTGTGAGTTTAGGTCTTTATTTGAGATTTTTCTTCCTTTTTAATGTAAACATTTAGAGCTATAAATTTCCCTCTGAGCACTGCCTTTGCTGCATCCCATAACCTTTGGTATATTGTGTTTTTATTTTCATTTATCTCAAGATATTTCCTAATTTCCATTGTGATTTAGTCTTTGACCCACTGGTTGTTTAAGAGTGTGTTGTTCAATTTCCACATATTTGTGGATTTTCTAGTTTTCCTTCTGTTATTGATTTCTAGCTTCATTCCACTGAAGTGAGAGATGATACATTGTATGATTTCAATATTTTTGGATTACTGAGTTGTTTTGTGACCTAATATATAGTCTATCTTGGAGAATTACCCATGTGCAAAAGAAATGAATGTGTATACTACTGCTGTTGGGTGAAGTATTCTATACATGTTTTTCAGGTCTGGTTGGTTTATAATATTGTTCAAGTCTTTCATTTCCTTGTTAAACTTCTGTCTAGATGTTCTATCCATTATTGAAAGTGGTGTATCAAAGTCTCCCACTATTAATGTAGAACCATCTATTTCTCCCTTCAAATCTGTCAGTATTTGTGCCATATACTTAGGGGCTCTGCCAGGAAGTGCATATATATTGATAACTGTTATTATGTCTTCTTGTTGAATTGATCCCTCTATCAGTATATAGTAACATTCTTTGTCTCTCACAACAGTTTTTGTCTTAAAGTCTATTTTGTCTGATATCAGTATACCTACCCTAGCTGTCTTTTAGTTACTATTTGCATGGTCTATGTATTTTCCCATCCTTTCAGTTTCAACCTACTTGTACCTTTGACTTTAAAGTGAGTGTCAGCATACAGTTAGATCATCCTTTTTATCCACTTTGCCAATCCCTGCCTTTTGACTAGAGAGTTTAATCCATTTACATTTAAAGTAACTACTGATAAATCAGGACTTTCTTCTGCCATTTTGTTATTTGGTCTTTGTAAGTCTTATACCTTTTTGTCCCTCAGTTCTTTCATTAATGCTACTTTCATGTTTGTTTGATTTTTTGTAGGGTACCATTTTGAGTCTCTTCTCATTTCCTTCTGTTCATATATTTTCTTATATTTTCTTAGTGGTTACCATGGTTCTTAAAATTTAACATCCTAAACCTATTATAATCATGTTTGATTTCATATCATTTAACTTCAATAACAATCACATACATTCTTCCTATACCCTTTTATCCTCCTGCCTTTTTGTTGTACTTGTTATAGATTATATCTTTATATATTTTACATCCAAAACCATAGATCTATTATTACTTTTTATGCATTTTCATTTTAGGACCTGTAGGAAGTAAAAAGTGGAGTTACATATCAAAAATACAATACAATAGCACTGGCATTGTATAATTTTTTATATGGTTACCTTTACTGGAGGTCTTTATTTCTTTATGCTGCTTTGATCCACTGCCTAGTGTTCCTTCCTTTCTGCTTGAAAGACTCCCTTTAACACTGCTTGCAGGGCAGGTCTAGTGGTGATGAACTCCTTCCACTTCTGCTTATCTGGGAATGTTTTGATCTCTCCCTCATATTTGAAAGACAGTCTTGCCAGACATAAAATTGTTTTTCTTTCACTACTTGTTTTAATTTTATATTACTAAAGGCTACCAATACAATATACCAGAAATGGTTTGGCTTTTATAATGGGAATTTATTATGTTAAAACCTTACAGTTCTGAGGCTGGGGGAAATGTCCAAATCATGGCATCAGGCAAAGCTCTCTCCTTGAAGGTCAGCTGCTGGCAAGTCAAGACACAGCAGCAGCTCTGCCAGCCTCTGCCTTCTCCTCCAGGCTCACGTTCTCTCTGAGCTCAGCTGTGGACAATAGGGCACATGGCAGTGTCCAATAACCTTGCCCCTCTCTTTCAGGCCTTGTTACTAATTCTACTTTGGGCTGCTCCATCTGTGGGTTCAAATTGTCACAGTACTTGAAATATTTTGTCCAACTGTCTTCTTGCCTCCAGGGTTTCTGATGAAAAATTGGTACTTAATCTTATTGGGGCTCTCTTGTACATTACACATTGCTTTTTTACTTGAAACTTTCGGAATTCTCTCCTTGTCCTTGGCATTCAACATTTTGACCTCTTACGGTACCTTGAGTTGGACTCTTTAGGGCTTTGTGACTGTAAACTTCTACCCCAAATAAATACCGTTTATAAAAGCCAATAGATTTCTTGTACTTTACATCAGCACCCCTTTGGCTGACTAATACACCCAGTAATTGCCAATTTATAGCTGTCTAATAGAATTTTGAGGCAGATGGCTCTGCCAGTGTTTGCTACTTTCCAAAAATTCTGTGGCAGCATAGCACCAAAAAGCATCTTACACCATCATCTTGGTTGACTTTCACCTCTCGATTGTTTTTGACCAAGATGCAGAGGCAATTCAATGAAAAAGAATTTATTTTTCAACAAATGATGCTGGTACAATTGGCTACCCATATGAAAAAACATGAAGCCCTTACCTATACCTTATACCTTGTACTTTTAATGTGTGTAGGGCCTGTAGTGATATCATCTCTTTCAATTCTGATATTGATAATGTGCATATTCTCTTTTTTCCAGGTAGAGGTTTATCAATTTTTTAAATCTTTACCTAAGACTAGGTTTTAAGTTCTCCATTTTACTTTTTTGCAATTTTGATTTCTTTTTAATTTCCTGTTTCCTGCTTTGTTTGGATTTCATTTTTTCCCATTTTCTTTCTTAATGTGAAAACCTGGATTATTAATGTGAGATCTTTCTTTTTTTCTTTTTTTTTCTAACAAAAGCATTAATATTGTAATTTTCACTCTTAGCACTCTTACCTCCCTCCCATAAATTTTGGTAGGTTGTTTTCTTTTTCATTTTATTCAGAATATATCCTGTCATCCCTTAGAACATTCTCCTTGACCCATTCATTATTTAGAAGTCTGTTGTTTAATATCTGATAATTCTCCTGATATTTCAGTTATTGATTTCTTATACAATTTCAGTATTGAGAGCTTACTTTGTATGATTTCAATTCTTTAATTTGTTAAGGTTTGTTTTATGGTCCAGGATATGGTCTATGTTGGTGACTGTTCCATGGGCACTTGAAAATACTATGCACTTTGTGGTTGTTACCTGAAGTCTTCTATAAATATCAATTATGTCAAGTTAATTGAAAGTCTTATTCAGTTCTTCAGCTATTATATTTTTCAGTTCTAAAATTTCTATTTATTTCTTTTTTGTAATTTCTATTTCCATGCTGAGAACCTCTATTTTCCCATTCATTTCAAGAGTGTTCACCTTCAATTCATGAATCATTATTATTTTAGTTGACTTAAGTCTTTTTCTAATAATTCCAGTAAGTGTTTCATCTCAGTGTTTCCCTCTTTCTTATCTGATTATTGATTCCGATGGTTACCAATTCCTGGTTTTTTTGCTTGTTGTGGTTTTGTCCTGTTATTGTGTATTAGTCATATTTTCCTGATTCTTTGCATAACTGAGTAATTTTGGATTTCATTATAAGCATTTTGAATATTATGTGGCAAGACACTGGATCCTATTAAAATCCTCTGGAGGACATTATTTTTGTTGTTATTTTTCTTATTTTAGCAGGAAATCAACCTAGTCTGTTTGCACCACAAGGACTATCTTGCTTTCTATGGGCTTTGGTTCCATTATCAGTTCAGTTTTTAAAGTTTTTTTGTCAGGCTTTTTGGTCTGTGTGGACTAGACCCAGAGGTTAGCCCTTGGTCAATTTTCATATGGTAGTTCATTTCTTGAAGTCTTTGCTATGTTTCTTTGGGCCTGATCCACAAGTGCCTGGTTTGGGGTGATCCGGAGCCTTATGTTGGCTCATACATAGAATTAAGGGATCCTCATCTCCACTCTCCTCTCTGGTAATTCTACCACACTCTGGTTCACAGTGGCCCCTTTTCTCAGTTCCTATAGTCAGAAAGATAGGGTATCTCAGTATTTTAGCCTCCTGTGCTTTTGTACAGTTCCACACAATTGGCACTGCCTTCAGAATGAAGCAGAGAGAGAAACAAAAGAAAAAAATAGAACTTCCCCCGTATCCTCCTTTATCCCAGAACCCTGAAAATAGAGAATGTAAAAACATAATTTGATAAACTAGTTCTTGTTAAGCTTACTGACTGTGGCAGTTTGATATAGTTATGAATTCCAAAAATAGATATTGGATTATGTTTGTAAACTGGTCTGTTCCTCTGGGCATGATTAAATTATGATTAGGGCTTTGATTGGGCCACATCAGTAGGACGTTCCCTTTGTGGATGGGGACTCAGAGATAAAACTACATGGCAGAGCACAGGAGCTAGTTGGAGTTTTGATGTTGGAGTTCTGATGCTGAGTTTTAATGCTGGAGCCCAGAAAAGTAAGCACACAGAGGAGCTTGGTCGTAAGGAAGGAGAGAAGGCTCCAGGAAAAGAGATGAGCTGTTCACCTGATTGTCAATAGCTGGCCTTGTGGAGTGAAGCAAGCCTGAGTCCAGAGAGAGGTAAGCCCCTGGAAGAGAGGAACCCAGGAAGCCTGAACCCTGGCAGACATTGGCATCCATCTTGCTCCAACACATGGCAACAGACTTTGGTGAGGGAAGTAATTTATGCTTTGTGGCCTGGTAGCTGTAAGCTTCTACCCCAAATAAATACCCTTTTGTAAGTGCCAACAGATTTCTGGTAATTTGCATCAGCACCCCTCTGGCTGACTAATACACTGACCCAAATACCTTAATGTCTCCTTTCCCAGAGTAGTTGAGTTTTTAACTCTAGGTGATAGAGTGTTTTAATCCCTAGGAATAAAGGGTGAATAAATATAGACTATCTGCCTACTATGTATCAGCTAGGATACAGGTTCAGGAAGAAAAAGCCAAAGAAACAGTAGCTTAAACAAAATAGCCATTTATTTCTCTGTCACATAACTGGCTGAGGTAGGTGTCCTAGGCTCATAGTTCTGGGACCCCAGAGCTCTCTGTCTTGTGGTGCTGCCATTCTCAATGCTCAGCTTCCATCTCAGAATCTAACATGGCTGCTCCAGCTTCAGTCATCAGTCTGCACGCCAACTTGTGGGGAGGAAAGAAGAAAAGGGGAGGTCACACTCCTTTCTATTTAAAGGAAGAGTCCAAAAGTTGCACACATCATTTATGTTCACATCTGATAGCCAGAATCTCATCACAGGGACTGTAAGAGAAGCCGGGAAGGTAGTTCGTAGCTGGATAGTCCTGGACCTAGCTTAAATATCTATTGCTAAAGAAGAAGAGAACAGTTATTAGGAAGAAAACTGGCAGTCTCTGCCATACAAATTTTGGTTAAGAGGGGTTTTTTCAACACCCTTCAAACAGCATCTTTTTTTCCCCTCAAAATACCTGATGGATATTTCATAACAAATATTAGTTGAATGATAAGACACTAAGCTTTATATTATAATGCAGATATCTTGTTATTTTAAAATGCAGAGAAATTGAGCTTTTGATTAAAATTTTGTCTTAAACACATGATATGGCAGTATTCACAGTTTATTAAAGAAGCAACCAATTTTTGTTTATTTGGATTGAAGTGAGTGATAAATAATGATGCAAGAAGGGATAAGCATCTTTATTCTTCATATTCTCTAATAAAACTGAGGTTGGCAATGGGCACACTATAAAAGGTTCTCTGGGTTCAAAGCAGCCTGAAGTGTCACTTACAGAGTGACCATTCATAAAGAAATTTGCTTAACGAATGAATCCCAAGAAAAGGCCATTGAGGTCTTCAGTTTACTGTAAACTTTTAGTGGCTAATACCCTAGATAAACCTGCCAAAAAAGAAATTATTTTCCTTAATTTACCAAACTAATAAATTCATTTAAATTTTTCATGTAGGTAGACAACTTTATGGTATAAAGAGCTATAGGGTCTTGGGAACATGATAAAACAAACACAAAATTGGATAAAAAATAAAAGGTATCCTTATGACCTAAGGATTATCTGCATCATTTATGAAATAACAAAAGATTAAGAATCTCTTGCACTTTAAATCCACTTAGCAGTTAACCTTCCAAACTTGTTTTCTCATCATGAAACAGTTTTGTAACTACTTTGTAAGGATTATCTGCCCTTTCCCCTCATTTTCTTTTATTGATTTGGTACAAGGCAGTTAATAGGCAGGAGGGCAGTCACACTCTGGAGTAAGAAACATGCCCATTAACAAATAATTCAAGCATGACAGAGACTCCTGCTTATGGAATATCAAAGTCTTTGTAAATTGTGCTTGGCCTGTAAATTTTGTTGTGGGACAAGAGGACCATTAACTAGCAGGAAACATTTTAGCCCCAAAAAGCTAAGGTATCAGATGTTAAGAAACACAATTGTTTAGTAATAATGAAAGCACCAACTATCACTTCAATTTTGGCTTGTTAAATAAACATTTATCAAATGGCCTAATATGTGCTAACCATAGTGATGGTATTGGGATTACACAGATGAAAGACAAAGTTTCTCTTTTATAGGAGTTTATGGCCTTGAGATGGAGACAGACTGTCACGCAACATAATTTCAACATAGAATCATAATTTCAAGAATAAAGTTCAGTTTCCAGGACAGTAGGAGAACATATTGGGGTGGAACTTAAGGGAGAAGCAAGGGACTATTAGCTAGAAGATGGAACTGAACTCAGACTTGAATTAGAAGTAGAAGGAAGCCAGGTAAAGAAGGGGAAGAGAGGATTCCTGGTAGAAAGGTCAGGTAAGCTAAGGCACATGGTATAGAGTCTGTGGTATTGCCAGAACAGGGTAGAGGTCAGGGTTAGAAAGGATAGATTTGAGAGTCAACTGCATTTTGAGTAGTGTGATACTTTTGGGCTTCTATTTTACCTGACCTCTCAGCAGAATGAGACACAGGGTATCTCTTCTTGCTGAGCTATTCTCTTTCCTTTCGTGGCTTTTGTGTTAACATGTTCTCCTGGGTTTTCTAGTAACTTTCTGGTAGTTTGGTGTTAGTTTCTTTGCAGATTCCTCCTCTATTAAACTTTAATCTCTGAGGTTCTGCAAGGATCAGAACTACATCCTTTTCTTTTCTAATGCTCTAAAAAAATCTTTGGGCGATCTCCTCCAATCCTTTAGCTTTATTATCTACTCCCAAAATTATATCTCCAGTTCAGACCTGTCTTTTGAGCCCCAGATCAACACACCCAGAAGCTTCCTTGACATCTTCACTTGAATATCTCACAGACCAATGCAACGCATCATGTATAAAATTGAACCCCCTACCATGCTTTTGACACCAATACCTCCCTTAACCCAACATCACTGAACATCAAGTCCTTCTAACCCCATCTTTCAAATATGTCTCTGATATTTCTACTTTGCTCTATCTTAATGCCACCACCCTGGTCCCAAAGACCATCATTTTCTCTTTGGCTTAGTTCACTTCACTCCCACTCTTGCTCCACTCCTTTCCATCCTTTACGGAGCTAAGGCTACTCAAAGCATGGTCTGCACACCAGTGCTAATCCAAAAACTGTTACGGGTTCATGATGAGATAAGTAAGGAAACTGAGAATAAGCATTTAGAGACTTTTATATCAATTTGCCATTGCAGTGAAATTCAAACACTTGTTCAGTAGATTTGTCTTGTTAGTCGAGCTCCAGTAATGTTGCACGTATGTCATGAGTGCTGGTGGTATGAGCTATATATGAGTCAGTTTGTTAACTATAACCAAAAGTTTATAAAAACATGAGTAAATAATGTAAGCATCTATTTTTATAACTTATTTTAACAATCACTTTAATTTTTAATCAAGACTTTAAAAATTTATATTTAAAAATAATTAGCTAAATTAGAGAAATAAAAATTTTATCATTTTTAAATTAATATTTTTATTTTTAAAGACGTTTTAGATTACATAAATGTTACATAAAAAAATATAAGGGATTCCCATTTGCTCACTCCCTCCCCGTCCCACACTTTCCCACATCAACAACATCCCTCATTAGTGTGGTACATTTGTTACTATTTTTTTTAAGATACTCAGATTACATAAATGTTACTTAAAAAATGTAGGGGATTCCCATATGCCCCACTCTTCACCCCTCCCACACTTTCCCATATTAACCACATCCTTCATTAGTGTGGTACATTTGTTACAATTGATGAACACATATTGGAGCATTGCCACTAAGTGTAGATTATACTTTACATTATAGTTTAAACTCTTTCCTACACAATTTTGTAAGTTATGACAAGGTATATAAGGGCCTGTATCTGTTGTTGCAACGTTATTCAGGACAATTTCAATGTCCCAAAAATGCCCCCATATTACACCTATTTTTCTCCTCTCCTTCCCCTCAGAACCTACGGTGGCCACTGCCTCCACATCAATGATAAAGGTTCTTCCATTGCTAGAATCACAATAAGTCTATAGTAGAAAAACAGTAAGTCTACTCTAGCCCATCATTCATTTCCCAATCCTGAGGATTCTAGGATGGTGATACCCACTCTGCCTCTAATTGAGAAGGGCCTTAGATCCCATGGGACAGATGGATGGGACTATCTTGCTTGCAGTTGTAGACTCTCTCTGCAACATCCCAACAACCTTGGGATGGTTGTTGTTCATCATCATCTCCTTGTTAGATGTCCTGGGCGAAACCAATGAACTGGAGAGTAGGTGTTTCAGCTCTGTTGAGATTCAGTGCCTGACTGGCACATGGACAGTCCAAAGATTTAAGTCTCTTGGACATAAACCTATCAACTCTAATACTAAATATAGGTTCAAATAGAAGGAGCAGAAGAGCCATGTGTAGGGAAACCACAACTGAGTCCAACTCTGTCACACTGGGGAGCATAAATTACAAAATAGGGCCCACTGCAAGGTGCCAAACTCCTGAGTTGTCAGCCCTGCATATAGTGTCTGGATGTCTCCAGAGCTCTCAGGAGCCCTGCTATTTGAGGAAATGTTTGCTGTGGCAGTCAATGAGGTCCTGCTGAGACATGCATAAGTGTAACCTCTGGAATGACCTCCCAACTCACTTTGAAGTCTCTTAGCCATATAAACTCATTTGTCTTTACCCTCTCCCCCTTTCAGTCAAGGTCTTTTTCCAGTTGAATTGCTAGTTGGTGCTTGGTAGTAATCCCTTGGTGCCAGGGAGGCTTATCATTTATATGCTGAGTTTGGCTTAGAGAGAGGCCACATTTGAGCAACAAGGAGGCTCTCAGGAGGGAACTCTTAGGGAATCTATAATACTAGGTTAAGTTTCAATTTCAAAAGAAAAGGTTCATAAGTACAGTCATCAACATCAAGGGCCTGTCGATGGTCCAGCCTCCTTCTCTAGTCACTGCCCCTGTACTCAGAGGATTCTCACTGTCCTATTAGAGAATGTGGCAGAACTCCCCAGGATGGGAATTGGATATTCTTTTGGTTATTGTGTACATCTCCACCCACTGTGACAATTCCCCATGAACACTTGAACTCATTCATATGCCTTATATGTATGCCCCAGGTGAACCTCCTTCCATGCATCCCCCATCACTGACATTGTGCACCAACGATCCTCCCCTGCCACAGTTGTAACCCTTCTGTGATCCAAAACTTCTTCAAAAATGAAGTCAACAAAATAACTGAGTAAAATTAATAAGAAAATTGAGTAATTATGATAGTTGTAAAAATGACAATTAAGATACAAAAAATTAAAAAGAATTTGAAATAATAAAAAAAATAAAAATAAAAAATAAATTTTGGCATTATGTCTTTCATCACTGTAAGATCTTGTATGTACATCTTAAATGTATGTATGTACATTTCTTCCATTTATTCCCCCAGTGTCATTTTTTTTTCATTTTATCTTCAAAGAAGCTTTAGGTTACAGAATATGGGGATTTTGCATATACCCGACTTCCTCCTCTTTTCCCCTTTCCCCTTTTAATAACATTTTACACGTGGATGGTACACTTGTTACAATTGATGTACAAATATTGAAGCATTGCTACTAACCATGTTCAAAGATTTACATTATGGTTTACATTTTGGACCATACAATTTTATAAATTTTGATGAAAATTTATATGTATCCTTCATTGCAAGATCATGTAGAACAATTCCAATGCCCCCAAAATGCCCCATGTTCCATCTATTGTATTCTTCCCTCCCCCTCCCCTCAGGACCCATGACAACCACCAAGCTTCAATCTTTGAAGAACAAGAGTCATAGTTACTTGCAACAACATTGAGGGCTTGACATACTGACCTGTCTTCCTCTATCAGGCACTGCCTATGCTCTCGAGAGACTCCCACCTCTCTATTTGAGAACCTAGCAGGACTCCCCAGGATGAGAGTCCAACAGCTTCCTATTCATTGGTGGGTCCCCATCCACTGATACAACATACTATGACAGGGTGAACACTCACATACTCCCTAAAAGCCTGCCCTAAGTGTGTTCTGTCCTGCATGACCCCACATCCAATACCCTAAACCAGTAACCCTCCCCTGCCTTATTTGCCAAAAGAACATTCCCAACATTGTAGTTTCAACCACATACACGAAAATCCCCAGAGTTCATCAGCTCCCTCCCTAACCCTCACCCAGTTCCATGGACAGAGCAATCCACCCCATCACCCTACCTCCCCCTCACAGACCAGCACCACCCAACCCTATAGCATCACTGCACCACTTTCATGCCCATCAACTACACAACTACACCTTTCCACCTTATCATAGATTTTGCCCATATGGGCATTGGCTCACAACCCTCTACTCCCTTTCTATCTCCTGCAAACCTATTTTCCAGACTCTGACTCTGTAAGTCTACTTAATTTGCTTAATTCATATCAGTGAGGTCATGTAATATTTCTCTTTTAGTGCCTGGCTTCCTTCACTCGACATAAGGTCTTCAAGTTTCATTTATGTTATCCCATGTGTTAATACTGCATTCCTTCTTACAGCTGAGTAATATTCCATTGTATGTATATACCAGAATTTGCTTATTGATTCATCTGTTGGTGGACATTTGGGTTGTTCCCATATTTTCGCAATAGTGAATAATGCCACAATGAACATTGGTGTGCATATATCTGTGATTTATAAGCTCTAGAAACTTTGTTGTAGATATCTGAGGGCTTTCTATGTATAGGATCATGTCATCTGTAAATAGTGAAATTTTTACTTCATCCTTTCCAATTTAGATGCCTTTTATATCTTTTTCTTGCCTAAGTGCTCAAGCAAGTACTTCTAACACAGTGTTAAATAAGAGCAGTGACAGTGGGCATCCCTGTCTTGTTCCAGATCATAGAGGGAAAGCTTTCAGGATTTCACCATTTAATATGATATTAGCTGTGGGTTTTTTATCCTTTATCATGTTGAGGAAGTTTCCTTCTATTCCTATCTTTTGAAATGTTTTTATAAGGAAAGGATGCTGTATTTTGTAGAATGCTTTTTCTACATCTATAGAGATTTTCATGTGATTTTTTTTTCTTTTAATCTGTTAATGTAGTGTATTACATTAATTGATTTTCTTATGTTGAACAATCCTTGCATACCAGGGATGAAACCCACTTGGTCATGGTGTGTAATTCATTTAATGTGTTGTTGAATACAATTAACAAGTATTTTTTTGAGGATTTTAGTATCTAGGCTCATTAGAGAGATTGGTCTATAGTTTTCTTCTCTTATGGTGTATTTGTTTGTTTTTGGTATTAGGGTGAGGTTGGCATCATAGAATGAGTTAAGCAATGATCCCTCCACTTCTATTTTTTGGAAGAGTTTAAGCAGTATTGGTGTTAGTTCTTTCCAGAATGTTTAGCAGAATTCACCTGTGAAGCTATCCGGTCCTGGGCTGTTCATAGTTGGGAGGTTTTTGATGACTAATTCAATCTCGTTACTTGTGAGTGGTCTGTTGAATTCAATTTCTTCTTTCATCGATGCAGGCTGCTTGTGTGTTTCTAGGAATTTGCCCATTTCCTCTAAATTATCCATCTTGTTGGCATACAATTTTTCAAAGTAACCTCTTATGATATTCTTTATTTCAGTGGGGTCAGTGGTGATATCCCCTTCCTCATTTCTTATTTTGTGTATTTGCATCTTCTCTCTGTTTTTCACTGTTAGTCTACTAAGGTTTTGTCAATTTTAATAATGTTTAAAAAACCCAGCTTTTGGTTTTGTTTATTTTTGCTTGTACTTTCTTATTTTCAATTTCATTTAGCAATCCTCTAACCTTTGTTATTTCCTTCTTTCTGCTTCCTTTGGGGTTAGTTTGTTGTTCTTTTTCTAATTCCTCCAGGTGTGCAGTTAGCGCTTTCTTCTTTTTTTAATATAGGAATTTATGGCTCTGAATTTCCCTCTCAGTACAGCTTTTGCTGAATCCCATTGGTTTTGATATTTTGTGTTGTCATTTTCATTCATTTCAAGGTAGTTACTGATTTCTACTGCTGTTATGTGCTTCCAATGTATTTTTAATTTCTTGCATTGTGCCATTCATCACCACCATATCTGTTATCTTTTTATGCATGTTTACAATTTCTTTGATATGTTCTCCCAGTGTCCTCT
>JAQZBX010082228.1:0-13555 GCA_029593785.1 Cabassous unicinctus | reverse complement strand
ACAGCTGAATAATATTCCATTGTATGTGTATACCACAATTTGCTTATCCATTCATCTGTTGATGGGCACTTTGGTTGCTTCTAACTTTTTGCAATAGTGAACAATGCTGCTATGAACATTGTTGTGCATATACCTGCTCCGGTCCCTGCTTTCAATTGTTCTTGGTATATACCCAGCAGTGGGATTGCTGGATCATATGACATTTCTAGAATAAGCTTCTTGAAGACCTAATAAACTGTTCTCCAAAATGGCTACACCATTCTACATTCTCACCTGCAATGGATGAGTACTCCCTTTCCTCCTCATGCTCTCCGACATTTGTATTTCTCTTTTAATTTAGTAGCTGCCAAATAGGTATAAGATGATATTTTGTTTTAGTGTTGATTTGCATTTTCCTGATAGCTAGTGATGTTGAGCATCTTTTCATGTGCATATTAGCCATTTGTATTTCTTCTTGGGAGAAGTGTCTATTCAAACTCTTGCCCATTTTTAATGGGTTGTTTGCCAATTTATTTTTGAGATATATGATTTCTTAAATATGCTGGATATAAGACCCTTATTGGATAAATGGTTCCCAAATATTATCTCCCATTCAGTAGGCTACCGTTTCACTTTCTTGAAAAATTCCTTTGAAGCACAAAAGTTTTTAATTTTGAGGAGATTCCATTTATCTATTTTTTCTTTGGCTGCTTGTGCTTTTGTGTAAAGTTTATGAAAACATTTCCTACTACAAGATCTTATAAATGCTTTTCTACAATATCTTCTGGGAACTTTATTGTCTTGGCTCTTATATTTATGTGTTTGATCCCTCTTGAGTTAATTTTGTACAGGGCTTGAGATGGTGACCCTCTCTCATTCTTTTCGATATGGATGTCTAGATCTTAAAGTGCCATTTTTGAAGAAGCCATTCTGTCCCAGCTTGGTGGACTTGTCAGTTATCAGTTGACCATATATGCAAGGATTTATATCAGAACTCTCAGTTAAGTTCCTTTTGTTTATATGACTATCCTTGGGCCAATACCATGCCATTTTCACCACTGTAGCTTTGTAGGATGCTTTAAATTTAGGTAACATGATTTCTCTAATTTTGGTTTTTTTCTTTTTCAATGTTTTTGGTTATTTGGGGCCCTTTGCCCTTCCAAATAAATTTCATAATTAGATTTCCAATCAGTAAAAATGCTGTTGCATTAAATCTGTAAATCAATTTGATTAGGACAGACATCCTAATCATGTTTATTCTTTATCCATGTACATGGAATATACTTCCATTTATTTAAGCCTTCTTAGATTTTCTTTAACAATGTTATGTAGTTTTCTGTGTACAAGTACTTTACAGCTGTAGTTAAGTTTTTCCTTGGTATTTGATTCTTTTAGTTTCTATTGTATAGGCAATTTTCTTCTTGATTTCCTCCTCAGACTGCTCATTGTTGGTGTACAGAAATGCAACTAATTTTTGTATTTTGATCTTATATCTTGCCTCTTTACTGATCTCATTTATCAACCCTACAAGCTTTGTTGTAGATTTTTCAGTGCTTTCTTTGTGTAGGATCATGTCATCTTCAATGAGTGAAATTTTCAATTCTAACTTTAAAATTTAAATGCCTTTTATACCATTTTCTTGCCTAAGTGCTCAAGCTAGTCCTTCTAATGCAATTTTAAATAAATGCAGTGATAGTGGGCATCCTTGACTTCTTCCACATTTTAGAGGGAAAGTGTTTACCATTTCACCACTGAATATGATGTTAGCTCCGTCTTTTCAAATATTTCCCTTATCATGTTGAGGAACTCTCCTACTAATCCTATCATTCTAATTGTTTTTATCAGGAAAGGTTGCTGTAGTTTGTCAAATATCTTTTTCTTCATCAATAAAAATGATCATGTGGGTTTTTTTGTGTGGTTCTGTTAACGTCATGCATAATATTGTTTTATTTTCTTATTTTGAACCATGTTTTCATACCAAGGATGAAACCCACTTGGTCATGGTGTATAATTCCTTTGATTTGTTGTCAAATACATTTGAGTATTTTCTTGAAGATTTTTGTATCCAGGATCATTAGAGAGCTTGGTCTGTAGTTTTATTTTGATATCTTTATATGGCTTTGGTATTAGGGTGATGTTAACATCTTAGAATGAGATAGGCAATGTTCCCTCCACTTCTATTTTTCAGAAGATTTTAAGCAGGATTGGTGTTAGTTCTTTCTGGAAAGATTGGTAGAATTCACCTGTGAAGCCATCTGGTCCTGAGCTCTTCTTAGTTGGGAGGTTTTTGATGACTAATTCAATCTCATTACTTGTGTTTGATCTGTTGAGTTAATGAACTTTTTTCTTTCATCAATGTTGGCTGCTTGTGTCTTTCTAGAAATTTATCCATTTCATCTAGGCACAGAATTTTTCAAAGCAGCCTCTTATCTTACCCTGTATATATGTGGGATCAGTGGTGACATTCCTTCCCTCAATTTTATTTTGTGTAGTTGCATCTTCTCTCATTTTTTCTTTGTTATTTTGGCTAAGAGTTTATTAATTTCATTAATCTACACCAAGAACCAGCTTTCAGTTTTTTAAAAAACTTTTCTAGTTTTTTTTTTCTAATTCTCAGTTTCCTATAGATCTGCACTAATCTTTATTTCCTTTTATCTGCTTTCTTTGGGATTAGTTTGTTGTTATTTTTCTAGTTCCCCCGGTGCACAGTTAGATCTTTATTTTCAGCTCTTTCTTCTTTTCTGATATAGGCATTTATGGCAATAAAGTTCCCTCTCAGTACCTCTTTTGCTGTCTCCATAAGTTTTGATATGATGTCTTCTCATTTTCATTTCTTTTAAGGTAGTTACCTGAGGGGAGTTTGGGGGCCTCTGAGGGACCCCCAGTGGGGGGTGACGGGCGTGGAGGACGGACGCGGCGCAAAGAAAGACGACCGCGGAGATGAGGCGAGTGGCGCAGGTCTGTTTATTCAGGAAGTGCAACACCTTTTATAGGGCATAGGGGGATGTGGCGGTTGCTGATTGGCGGGCGCAGGGGTGGCGGGAAGATCGTGGCGCGAACAGGGAGGAGGGTAGGGATTGGTGGGTTTAAAGATGAATGATGGTTGGGGATTGGTGGGTTCTCGCTGCTGGCAGTTGAGAGACGCGGGCTTTTCTTAACTTAGGCTGCTCTATATCTTAGCCTTAGCAGCCATGTTAAAGGGGTCTTGGGAGGGGGCAAAGGGGGAGGGAACGGGTGTCAGGGTTGATAGGGTGCCGGAAGAGTTAAAGGGAAAGGGAGCAGGAGAGATGTTTTCTATATCCTACAACAGTTACCAATATCTTTTGTAATTTTCTCCTTGACCCACTGATTATCTATGAGTGTGTTGTTTAACTCATATTTCTTTTTTACTATTCTGATTTTCTGTCCCTTATTAATTTCCAGTTTCATTCCATTGTGATCAAAGAAATTACTTTGTATAATTTTAGCATTTCTGAATTCATTGAGGTTTGTTCTATGTGGTCTATCCTGTAGAATAACTAAGGTTCTAATAAAACCTTTATTATGGACACTGAATTTGAATTTCATATTATTATTTGTGTTACTAAATATTCTTCCACTTACTTCCAGCTATTTAAAAATGTAAAAAAACTTTCTTAGCTGGTGGACCAATCAAAACTAGGCAGCAGGCCCAATTTGGCCAAGGGTCATGGTTGCCAACCATTGCTATCACCCAAATCTTGCTTCCTTTGGTATCTAGATTTTCACAAACTTGTTGCTCATTTTCTATTCTTTACATAAGGGGTGGGGTAAAGGTGTGAATCGTCAGTTTCAGAGGCTAGAGGAGGGAAGGCAGAATAGGGTCATGATGTTTTGGCCTTAAAGTCAATATCAAAAGGCAAGCAAACAAAACAAGATTAGGCCTTCTGAACCTATAAAATCCAAATTCCTGCTAGCTCTTCTTTTTTATCTTGCAATGCTGAAAGAGTGTTTCCTTTTTAGCCTTGAGTTAAAATATGCTCTCTTATTGTACATATTTTGTTCTACTTTGCTTTATTAGATTTGTTGTGCTCCAATAGATTAACTCCCTGAAAATTAAGAGGTTTTTACTTGATCTTGTCTCTCCTGAATCCACATGAATATTTGGTACAAATTAAGTGCTCAAAATCTTTTCAAACTGAATTGTTCTAGAGAATTTACATCAATATAATATTTTTCAATCAATGCCTCTTCCATGCCCCC
This sequence comes from Cabassous unicinctus, assembly GCA_029593785.1. NCBI lineage: Eukaryota > Metazoa > Chordata > Mammalia > Cingulata > Chlamyphoridae > Cabassous > Cabassous unicinctus. The sequence goes on along the minus strand of JAQZBX010082228.1, from coordinate 9,355 downwards.
ACTCCATTCTACCCATTTCTTTTCCTTTCTGCTAGTCTTCTTATAAATTAGCAAATAGAAACAACCAGGGCATTACCTCAAAATTCTTTTAATAGAATGACTGTCTTAGAAATCAAACAAAAATGGGATAGGATTGAGGGAAGAGAGATTTACCACCTTCATTTATTTCCTGAAATCACAAGGAATGATTCCCTCACTGGGGATGGAGGACACAAATCTTTATTTTTCATATATGATTATATTTTTTTATTTTTAAAGAAGATTTCAATTACATGACTGTTACAAAAACATGTATGGGATTCACTTAAGCCTCACTGCCTCCACCTTCCACACTTCCCACATTAACAACATCCTTCATTACTGTGGTACATTTGTTACAGTTCATGAAACCATATTGAATTATTGCTACTAACCGTGGACTACCATTTACATTAGAGTTTACAATTTGTCTCACACAATTTTGTAAGTTATGACAAAATATACAACGGCCTGTATCCATCACTGCAATGTCATGCAGGACAAATCCAATGTCCCAAAAATGCTCCCATATTACACGTATTCTTCCCTCTATAATTTGTGTAGTACAAAGAGTCCTGAAACAAAAAACAAAAAACAACAACAAAGAAATGAGAACAGATGATTATGTAAATGCTATTAACTTATGTTCTGCCATATTTCAAGAAAGTTCAGGTAATAAAATTTTGTATGTATTTTCCCTACAATTACTTTCTTCTGAGTGCTTTATTTCACAAAAATAATACTATGGCTTTATTAGATGCCTGGCCATCATTTTTCCTCCATCATCTCCAGATGACCAACCTTAATAGTTCCATTTTGTTTCACATTAAACATCCTTGCCACTTCAGGACAATTTTGTAGCCTCTATAATGCTGAGCACCCCTTCATATATTTGCTTTTTTGCCAAAAATTCATGTATAAAGACTGAGAACATGGAGTAATTATGAAAGTTGGTCAAGGTGTGCTTGGACTTTTTGAAACCATTTCTGAGTGTTTCTGGTAAAGCCTAAAATATCTTATAGTAAGTCAACGGATATTTCTGCTTTCACAGATTTGACATTTTACCTCTACTTGCCAAACTTTCCCTACCAAATTTTATAACTGTATTGATAACCTGTCGCTGCATGTGGAGACTTCAATTTATTTTTTAGATACCAGCAGGGGGGGATTGAACCCATGACCTTGTAAGGGGGAACCGGCACTCAGCCACTGAGCCACATCAGCTTCCCTAAGTTGGTTTTTTCTTTTGATTGCTTGTTGTTTTTCTTTGTTTTTAGGTGGCACTGAAACCGAACTGGAGGCCTCCCATGTGGGAAGCAGGCACTCAACTGCTTGAGCCATATCCACATCCCAGACTTCTATTTATTGAGCATCCATTTCCAAGACATTCTATTTTTTAAACAAATCAAATTTTTCATACATATTAATAAAACATACAGTTCATCCAAAATGTACAATCAATAGTTTTGGTATAATCACATAGTTTTGCATTCATCACTTCAATCAGCATTAGAGAATTTTCATTATTTCCATAATAATAGTAAGCAAAAAACAGACAATCAAACAAGAAAATTCTTCACCTCTCAATCTCTCTATGCTTCTCCTGCTGTACATAGTTGCTTTTTCTGGCTATTCTTGCACATTTATTTATTTAATTATTCAGCAGTTTCATTGAGATATATTCACATATATTATAATCTATCCAAAGTGTAGAATCAATGTTCTTTATTTCTTCTTAGCCTCTGCCATATTCTGCTACTCTCTTTACTGGCAACAATTAATATGCATTTTCTGAATAATGATAAATGGGCAACTTTCCTCTAACCTACTTGTAAGGGTACTAATTCACAATCTGAGATTTATCTATCATCATTGTCATCTATCACATTCAAGGATCACTTCAAAGCACTTTTGGTAAGAGTCCTACTATATGCCACAGCCACTTTTACTTGCTTTTGTCTCATAATTCATTATAAAATGAATCCCATTTTTCACTGAATTTAGTAACTACTGGTCAATTTGTTTATTTTTCTTGAAAATCATTTTGCATTACATGATTTTTCTTCATGCCATACTTTTACTCCAAACACTTAAAAATAAAATTTTATGGGGATTGCATGATTTTATGGATTTACTATAATGTGAATAATTTATATTTATAATCTGACAAAAAATTAAAAATATAATGAATAAACAGTCATTATGAAACATTTTAAAGCTTCTCTTTTGTTAGGTTTAACAAAACATCATTTGCTTATCTTATTGCTAATAAGCACTATTACAAATTTAACTAATCTCTAGAGTTCACTCAAAGAATCCTTATCATTCAGAAGTTGGGAAAAAAATGGCTTCTCTAGATGGTGTAATCACTAGTACCTTAGGGCTCCTGAGAATTGTGACAAACGTGTCAACCCTAAAGAATAACAATACTTATAAAGAATCTAGAAGCAAAATTGTAGCTATGATTATGGGTAAATATGAATTTCCTAGAGACGTGACTCGTTGAAGTATGAAGCTAGAGCAGAGATTTTGTAAAATGTCTATAATTGTGCAAAATAAATATTCACTTTCAGAAGATAAACATGTCTCCTAATATCTCAGGTATATTTTTATGCTTTAATTTATGTGTTTATTTAAAAGACTAATGAAAAATCACTGACATAGCTGTTATATTTCTCAAGACCTTTAGTACACTTAACTGTTTCTGCCCCTTATTATAAATTGATAATTATAGAGAGTTTGAAAGTTTCTGTTTTTGCTTTTATTATAGGTGATTAGTTTTTAAAATGGTACCTTATGATATGAATGCAATCCATTGACTGTATTCCAGTACTGAAAATATACTGATACAAAAATTACCAAGAAATTGAGGTAGCCTAAGCACTTTGAATTAAATATTTCTTGAAGATTATAAATGACAGCTAAGAAATTCAAAGGCAACCATGAGTTACCAAAGAATTTCATGGAAATCAATCCTTATAAGCAAAAATAGCCCTTATAATATGAGCAGATAGTTCAAGATGTACAATGAATTTTTTACCATGAACAATCTCATATTTATTTTCAGGGTATTGGGAACTACCTATTCTCTATGGAGATTGATAATATACTCTTGTATTTCATATATTTTAAAAATGAGGTATAGGTAGCCCACACTTTCTGGTTTTTTACCATATGTAAAATTGTGAAGAAATTGCTAAATACTCCTGAATTAATAAGGAGCAGGGACAAATCATGAACTCTTTTTCTCTCTCCCTGTGACATCAAATGCTTTGCATTTAAATATCTTGATGCATGCAGAATTAGGATATATATGGTATATTCAGCCCAGAGAAACTTGAGAATTTAGCATACTGACTTTGACAATGTAATCTGAAGTGATGGAGGATAAGAATCAGAGTTATTAGGATAAACAAAAAGTGTGTGACTTGATAAAGGAAATTTAAAAATCACCTGGAACTTTGGTTCTGTCCAATAACCAACCCTCAAATAAGTAGCATCAAATGAGTAGGTCTTTTTTTTTTAATTGAGGGTGAAAGAAAAAAATATGCATAATAAAAATTATAGAAAAATAATTGAAATAAATATTTTGCAGAAGTGCTAAAAATTCATATGAATATAATCAAAGAAATAAGTCAACTTTATTAAATCATTGTCCATGTAAAATACTAGTCAAATAGTATACTATTTTGTAATTCCAAATGGATTATATATAAAATTTATAATAATAAAAAGCAAATTCTAACCTTTTCAGTAATTACCACTCCGTTATAATTTCTCCACATATAAAATTACATAGTTCTGAAATTATATCCTTCAAGATTTGTAGTTTTAGGATTTACGCATATTTAAGACTAAAACAGGAATTCTTTATTGTTTGGCATGATCAAGACAAGCAAAAGTAAAATAGTATTTGTTACAATAGCTATTTTAAATGAAAGGATCTCAGTAAGTCTAGAAAAGCACATAGGCAATATATCTGGACAGAAAATCAGTCCCTCACCAAATATTGTATTCCATGCATGATAGAAGGAAGTGTGCTTTGAAGAGGAGAAATGTCAGGTGTATGCTTTTCTTAGATGCTGTTTGAAAGTGAGAAGGTAAACTATAGAAAGGGAATCTGATAAACTCTGCAACATAAGATTGGAATCCATCAGAATTTGTAGACAATTCATTTATTCTTTGGTTTTGTTTGGAAATTGCTGCAAAAGAGAAAAGGAAAGGCTCATATGCCCATCTTTCAGAACAAATGAAATGAATGTTTAGTGAGGCATAATCTACCTGGTTTCCTTTGGATCAAAAGTTTTCTAAGAAGACTCAGACCAATTCATTAACTGTATAACAGAAACCAATGTTTATTCAGCTGACCAAAGATAGGAAGATATTAGCAATCATCTTCATCAGCTGGTACATGAGAAAATAGCTGGAGAGTATTTCCTGGAAGAGTTTGAAATGATATTTTACTAAAATAGTGTAAATCTGACTGAATAAATCAAGGGTTAATGGTCTTGATTTAATTTTAAATCATTTGATATACTTAGATTACCTGATCTTATGAATATTGAAATTAACAAATAGAGTTGGAAAAAAAAGATAAAAAAGGAAATATGTGAAATCATTGACTTCAAAGTATTGTATTTTGTCCTTTTCCTCGAATATGAATTTCATATAAGAAGCATATCAATTGTGGCATTATATTTGTAAGTTGTGTGGATTATCTACATTTTGTTTTATTATATTCTTATCATTTTATTCTTTGACTACAAGGAAATGACAACATATTAGGAGAAATGGGCAATTTAACCATTTTCACAGAATTCCACCTTATGGATATCACAACCACCCGAGAATCGCAAGCCCTCCAAGGCCTCATGTTCTTAATTACGTATCTGGGAGCACTGATTGGGAATTTTCTAACTGTTACTGTAATTATAAATGACCCACAACTACACGCCCCAATGTACTTCTTTCTAGGCAGTTTGTACCTCATAGACCTTTGCTGCATTTCAGTTACTGTTCCACAATTGATTGTGAATTCATTGTCAAAGTATAAACTAATTTCCCTCCTAGCATGTGCTACTCAGGTTTTCCTGTACATCTTGTTTGGATCCACAGAGTTTTTCTTCCTTGGGTTGATGTCTTATGATCGCTTTGTTGCCATTTGCCACCCTCTGCACTATGGACTCACCGTCACCTCACTTCTGTGCACACAGGTAGCTGGTGGCGCAAGGACATGTGGGTTGGTCTATTCTTCTATCCACATAGGTATCATGTTCAGGCTTCCCTTCACAGAGTGTGATGTGATCCATCAATATTTCTGTGATGTGCCTCAAATTTTTAGGATCGCATCTTCAGATGTTCAATTTTATGAAACTGTGGCCTTAGTTCTTAGTGCTTGTATTTTATTAGTATGTTCTGCTTTTATGTTTGATTCTTATATTTATATATTTTCAATGCTCCTTAGGATGCATTCTGTGAAAGCTCGTAACAAAGCCCTATCCACCTGTACCCCACAGTTGGCAATTTTGATTTTCTTTGTGATTTCTGGGTTGACTGCTCTCTTTCGTTCCACTGCAAATGACACATCTCTTAGTAATTTCCTCATGGCCATGTTCTACACTATGGTGCCACCATTCATAAACCCCATCCTTTATAGTCTGAGGAACAGAGAAATAAAAACTGCTCTATGCAGAATGTTCCACAGATATTTTGAAATGCCTAGCAATGTTTTATTTCATATATGTTCTTAAATTTGAATCTCTCCCTATTAAATATCCAGAATTTTTTTCTCTATATATCCCTTTGTTGTTTACATATTTGACAGTGAGCTATACATTTGTGTCTTAATTTTTCAACTCTATTCTTTTGTGTAATTCCACCATTTATCAGGAAAATATTTTCCACATTCTAAATTTATTTTGAATGATGCTAGGACGATTTTACTAAAAATAAAGAATGTTACCATTTGTACAAAACCCTGGATGAGTACCAAAACAGGTGCTTATATATGTGAAAGAAATTCAAGGTACAGGATACTGTTAACTTGGAAGTTAGTATTGAGTGTTTTGCATTAGAGAATTCAATTTAATTTGCTCTCTTTGCATTTACCTTTCTACAACTGCAGAATTAAAGACACAATAAGAATATAGCACAGGGATATGCATTATAGTTGCTTCCATCATTGAAATGTAGATAAGAACATATCCTCAACAGAGCATACCCTTTGGAAGCTTTTTCATCCTTTCTGTGATCTAGATGAATAGCTGATTCACTTAATCTTTCTGAATGGTGAAGAATAAATAGTTACAAAGTGCTGTGAGATGTAGCAGCAAGTGGAATTGTATTTTGCTTGCACAATATCAGATACTTCTCACAGTATATAATGAGCTATCCCCACCAAAAAAATAAATGAAAAATTAAACTCTCAATAAAAGAAGCTTTAGTTCTTTGATCCTCAGAATGATCCAACATTCTAAGGGCAAAGTAATTAATCTTTGTATAACTCAGAATTGAATCCCATAAAGACTGCCTTTTTAATTTAGCATCCTTATCTAGAAATGTTTCATCCTTAAAGAACTTATGTTCACTTAACTTTACCCTTCCTCCTGCTATGAAATGGACACCGCAAGTTCATTATAACTCTATATTTATATTTCATTATAAAAGTAAGTATGTATGACTATCATGAGCCTGTTTTCATAAAAAAATAATCATCTTGACCCTGACCAAGACAGTGGAGTGAGACACTGTCCCCAGACAGAAGCTTTGACTAACTAGCATGGACTGAAAGAAACACTTTTCTCAAACCCCTGAAAACAGTTAAAAGACTTGAGTAACAGACCAAACACTGGAAAAAGTAAAATACATGTAAAAAGTGGTGGAATCCCATGGCACACTGACTTTCCCCTCCCAAACTCCACAGCAGCTTGGCATGGATCTAGGTTTCATTGTGTTGAAACTTGGTCAAGTTTCTGGAGGGAGCACAGTAATTGGAAGCATGTATGTCTCTACGAAACTGTTTGTGGTAGCCTAAGGGACCCTCCAGCCCAGAAATTCTCCTATGTGTACAAGGAAACTCAGAGAGCTATTCTTCAGAAAAGTGTGGGAGATCTGCCCTGAAAGCAATGGTAAAGAAACTTCTTCAGAATGAAAGCAAAGACACCAGAAAATACAAGGATGTTACTTGAAGAAATAAGGATCTCCAGCAAGGTTAACAACATAGATCAATTTCATAAATGCCAGTACTATTTTGTTTTGGTGTGTAACTCCACTTTTTTACTTCCTGTATGTTTGAAAAGGAAAATCCACAAGATATAATGATTAAAGCACTGTTTTTTGGACTCCTAATATATAATATGTAATTGTTGAAAAGAACTACCTAAAGGTTGGGGACAGAGAGATATGTGAGTATAGTTTATGTGTACCACTGAGGTTAAGATGGTCGCTAAGTAAACAAGATTTTTATAGACGTCGGATGCTAAATTGAAGCCCCATTTTAACTACATAGAATATAAACAGAGAATATGCAAGCTTACAGAGGAAGATATTAGAACACAGCTAGCAAAATGGAGGAGGTTGGGGTGTGGAGAATTAATGCATAGTGGTTCTGGAATTTCTGTTTTGCAAGATGGGAAAGTTTTGGTAATGGAAGGTGGTAACAGTATAAAACAGTAAATAGTTGAGAACTCATTGTGCTTGGGATTGGTTGATATGGGAAAGTTTATGTTCTGTGTGTGTGTGTGTATGTTTGTGTGTGTGTGTTTATGTATAAATTTTTAATAAAATCTTGACCAAATAAAGAGAAAATAACTATTAACTGCAATATGTGACCATGGATAGGATATAATAAGGGAAAAGATAAGGCCAAAAAGGACATTCAGGAAGGCATGAAAAAAATTGGATACACATTGTAAGCTTTATATCAATGATAAATTTTTTGAAACAGTTAACTATTCATATTGTGGTTACATAAGTGAATATTCTGATTCTCAGGAAAAGTCCATGACAGTATAAATTTCAAAGAGTATGATGTGTACATCCTAAACTCATGTGTGCAAAGAATGGATTGGTAGATGGATAGACAGACAGACAGATAAATGGAGAGATAGACAAATTTATAAATTGATCGATTCATAAAATGATATGGCAAATGTGGCATGATAAAATTAGGTAAACGTTAAAATTAGCAGATGTGTGTATCTGTAGGGATGGGGAGTTCTTGGAGTTCTTTGCATTGGTTCAGTATTAGTTTTGTTAACAATCTTATAAGTTTGAAAGTATTTCAAAATAAAAAAAGTTGAAAAGTTAATAATCCTGGTAAAATTCTGAAATGTGTCCATATTCCTTCAATCCCTGAAATATATCTTTTTATTTTCAATATTTCAATAATTGGATGCAATTAAATTTCTACTAAAAAATAATTTGGGACCCTGAGGAAGAGTTCTGGGAAGACGGCATTGGAGTAGGCAGTCTGGGTTCAACTCTCAGAAAAACCACAGAGAAAGGGCCAAAATCTCCTCAAGGGACCTGCATTGGGAGTCAGCAGAAAAGTACAGTTCTGTGAAACTTGCAAGGGGGAGAGGGACAGAGAGATGAGGAACCCAAAACAAAACAAAACAAAATGTGAGTTACTAAATTCCCACACCACTGGGAAGGGTTCCCATTGCCCAACTTCAAAACACAAAGTCTTGATAAAAACCTGGCTCACTGCAGCCAACTGGGAGGGGAACGGACTTTTTCCTCCCTATGAGCTGTTACAAGGGACAAGAAAGGGAAAGTCAAAGGGTTTCTCTTCAATGAATTCATTCAGCAGAGCTGGCAATGAATCTTGGTTCTGAAATTGGAAGTTGAAAGAAGCACCTCTGTGGAAAGCTTTGCCAATGAGCAAAATCTGCTAGCCCACCAGGAATTTGCAAGAAGGAAAAATGATTTTATGCCTCTCTTTAGCTCCACAACTGGGAAAACTCTATATCCCATTAGTGAGTCCCTGGCTCAATTTTGATAAATTAAGCAGGGTAATTTTCAAAACTTAGAATAAGTTGAACCAAAAATCAAAGAATTGTGAAAAACACACAAGGCAAGAGAGAGAAATTGATCATCAGAGTAAATTCATAAACACATTCAAATGTCTAGACATCAGCAAAAAATTTCAAGCCATAATAGGAAACAGGAAGAGATGGTCCAGCCAAAGGAACAAGCCAAATATCCTGACATGATAAAGTATTTGACAATAACATAAATCTCCTAAGTCAATTCAAATAATTCAGGAAAATATGATTAAAGGGTTAACAGATATTAAGAAGATACTGGGATAGAGGATTGTGGGAATATGGCCAAT